>CM057136.1:4271729-4337500 GCA_029964075.1 Patiria pectinifera | reverse complement strand
AACACTCTAGATCCCATGCAGTCTTGGACATGCATGACCTTTTTAGTTTTTGTATGACTGACTTTTTTTTTAATACACTGTGCATAGTGTGGCTGTCACAAGTTAATGTGACTAATGTGTTACGTGACTTTTCCGGGTGAGAAATTTTCAATAGCAAAGATTGGTCCAGTTCATCACAGTTTTCCGCTATACGATTGTTAATCATGGTTAATATCTCAAAACATACAGGAGAAAAGACAAAAAAGGGGCTAAATGGCACGTGAAATGGCCAGTAATCTTGTATTGTACCTCCGTATAGCTCCATGGTATAGCCTACAATATTTTAACGTTGTAAGATCATTGGACTTACCCTGAATGTGCCAACATACGCCAGTCCTTTACTACCACCTCCCTGGAAAGCCAGATTCTCGAAGGGGAATTCATAGCCCTCAAATTCTCGTTTCTCCTCTGGTGTTAGAATGGGTTTTCTGTCCACAACGCGTTTCATATGGCTACTCATTGCTCTCGTTCCAAAGCGCACAGTGCCTGCCCAGCCACATATGCACATGTGTTGACCTATGGGCCTGGACAAAAAATATGCAGGGCTTTCCTACGTGAGAAATTAAGTCAGAGCTCTCAGCGTTTATTTTTTTTTTACATGAAGCACAAAACGTGTAGGCAGTCAACCGTATACGTATACAAGGTACACTGTACTTATTTTTTTTATCAAAAAAAAAAAAGGTGTGGATCTGTTTCAAGCAAACCAGTGCCCATTATAGGACGTACGAGGTTGCAAATGTCAACGGATCAGTGCCGCGGTTAGCGCGTGGAGTGACCTCTTCTGTTTACCAACTCCTCTCAGTATTTCTTTTTGTAAAAAAAGAAAGATAGTAAGTAATTTAGCGTTTTCAGCAATTCTCAATATGTAAACAAGCCTGGTGTGGCGCAGTATGAAACCTGTGGCTGTGTACATAAAATGTCCAGAATGTTTAGCATTTGATGCATTGCCCCTGAATGTATTATTGATGAATAAATGAAATGTGAATAAAAAGTAATTATAAAGGGCCTGTCACATTAGATGCGCTCTCATAGGAGACCTTACGGCGACCAAAAATATTAAATAAATTTAACAATCGCAGCAATAAGGACGCAAAAAAATGACAATTTTCTGTATTAAGTGGCCAGAAAATAGCTCAAGCTACGCTCATACTGTGCTCATCTCGCGCTTACGATGGGCTCAACCCGCTCTCTATGCGCCCCTGTCAAGCCCAATTACTCGATCTAGTCGCTGCCGCTGCGCTGTCACTGCGCCCACACTACACTCTGCTCGCTATTGATAAGTCCTACTAGCTTGCGTCGCGCTCTCTATCCGGCCAAAATAGGCTTACGTGACGTCATCTGCTTTCCATCTTCTGTCCATTTGTTTTCCATAACACAAACCCAAGATGGGCTTTACGGCTTGTGAGAAATGTTCCTTCATCACTTTACTTATTTAAAAGGTAAAATGAGAAGAAGTGAAAAATGCTCACTGAGATTCAAACTCGGATCACCTGATTAGAAGTCAGAACTTCTTCCAACTAGTCCACGAATGAGCTGCCAATCGTCGGTGATTTAAGCACTATTATTCCTTGTTATATAACTTATTCTCTAATTTCCCTGGACATCATGAAAACGTATAACGCAGAGAGAGAGTGCCCTCTTTTGATATTGTCCAATCTCGTTTGGGAAAGGAAAGATCGCGCCCTGGCCAGAGCGCAAAGGTGTTGCGATTGTTTTGAGCATGCTCAAAAACGTTGGCGCTCATCGGTGACCATTAAGACCCTCCGGCGCCCATCGGGCGATCTATGTAGTTGTCGCTGCGATATAGTATTTGTTGTTGGCCCCGGCCATTTTTCAAGGACGCAGTGGGAGCGCATATATGATCGCAGACAGTGTGACAGGACCTTTAAGTATAAAGTTCAACAAGGAAATTGACTGGAGCGGGGTTTGCGACCTCCGGACTTCCGTACCGGTGGGTGCTCTGCCAACTGAGCTATCACCTTATGTTGCTTTAGCCTTTAGTCAAGTCCCACACGCTTACCCGGACACGTGACGCGCCCCAGATGCTGGCACGTAAAAAGACTAGCTCGAGCGGCGAAGCCGCGAGGGCCTTTACCATCTCGTAGAGAGCGCTTATGTTTTTCTTTACATTTTGTCTACCGATTTGGTAGACAAATTTCATGCATAATGCATTACACGGTGAATATTGACCAATGAAAATTCAGAATTACTAACAGCTGTTTAGACGATGTGACATCACACGCACTCAAAAGAAATATCAGAGCACAGCAAGATAACCGACGACTTCCACGGCAAAAGTATCGTTGAAGATTTTAAGCTTAGATTCTGAACGTATCTCGCACATTTCAACCTCATCAATGCCATGCAATAAGGAATGTTGAAGTGTACATTGTGTCTCGTAAACCTGCCCTATGGGTTTCTACAAAAGCGTGGTTTTGTCAAACCGGCCATGACATATAGGTCGGAAACCGTTTTTACCCCTCAGCCGAGAGGCTCGAGGGGTATTGTCATCGCCTAGGGCGTCCGTCCGTCCGTTCTGACCATACCCCCCTTGTGGGGTGATGTTCCTTTCAGGACACATCACCCCACTATTTTCACAATAGAAAAACATCACCTAAGAAGAGAATCTTCGGAAAAGGGATAATGGGAACACAATGCTATCACCTCACAATTCCGTCTGGCTAGACCGTCCGTCCATCCGTCCGTCCATCCGTCCAGGCAGCTTAGTTTCCGGATGATAACTTGAGTTAGAAATGTTGTTTGGGGTTGTAACTTTGGTAGAGGGTTGCCCTTGGGAGTAGGCAAGTTGGGATTGGTTTTGGGGTCAAAAGGTCAAAGGTCAAGGTCAGCATGGTGAGTTAAAGGTAAATGGTTTCCGGATGATAACTTGAGTAAGAAATGAAATTTTGGGGTCTAACTTCGGCAGGGGGCTTCCCATTGGTACAGGCATGTTGGGACTGGTTCTGGGGTCAAAGGTCAAAGGTCAAGGTCACCATGTTGAGTTAAAGGTTAATGGTTTCCGGATGATAACTTGACTCTGGCTGAGGGGTTTCAACAGCAACGCTGTTATTTTTTTACTGCAAGTATACTGGCTTTACATATTAAGGCAGCGTTCTAAAAAATGACTGGAATATCCTTCCTTGGAAGAATTAATATTTTTATATTAAAATAATCTTGTAATGTGGAACTGACACGGTACCGAGGGTGTGACCGGGCCGTGGGTTGGGAAGAATAATTCAATCACACGTGATCAACCAACCGCCAATCTTAGATGAAGGGGATTTATTCCGGTGATATTATTTGACATAATGTGTACATGATTTTTTCAGTGTTTGCAGTAGGCAAAAAATGGAGGCACTTTTTTTTTTTTTTAACAAAGCATATTTTACTCATGAAAGATGTGGGACTAAAGTGGTTCGTTTGCCGACTCAATGACGGATCCTGGATTTACAAAGGTTGATGGGTGGACATAGAAATGATTCCCGGTCCCTCTATTGTCCTTAGGACTACAAAATTATGCAAATTACATGCAGTACTAGTAAGATGCACCCATAATGCAACTGGGTTGCTGCACTGAAAAAAATGGCGGCCAATAATGTGTGATGTACAAATACATGTAATTACGAAGGATCGTTTAGATTTTCGCTCAATAATCTAAAGTGTCTCTGGCAACTAACGATAAAGAGAGGGGCACTGCTTTTCAGTACTTCAAACCTTTGCAGTTGAAATGCTTGAAAGTTGCCTTCGTGGAGACACTATAGCGAGTTTGCCTACTGATTATGGTAAGAGTATACCCTAAAAGGGCCGGGGGGGGGGGCGGATTCCTTCTCCCCTATGATCTCGGCCATCGAGTGACATTTTTTTTTGAAACTCGGTACATGCATAGAGCAACCCATCATAAACATAACCAAGAAATTTCATGACTATAGGTCAAAGGATTTTTGAATTATGGCTAATTAATTATTCATATGTACGAATGGTAATTCTGCTCTGTGTACACGACGTATATGGGAAAATTTATTTTCACGGCGCGTAGCGCCGGAAAATATTTCGCTGCACGGCAACACGTGGTCCGATTTTATGTTTTGGGTATCAAAAGATGCGCAAGGCCCGAGGCTAAAAAGTCATAACAGCTCGGGTCACGAAATTTTTTTATTTAAAGTATTGCGGAAAAAGTTGGGGGGGGGGGCAGATTCCGCCCCCGGCCTTTTTAGGGTCAAGCTCTGGCAGGAGCTTCCACATGTCACTTGGTTATCGGTCTGTCGGTCTATCGGTCAGTCGGTCTGTCCTCAAAAATTGACCAAAAATATTGACAAAAATTGAGCAAGTGTCATATGCCGTCGTCAGTAAATACACTCTTGACGAAAGTTTTCGGAACACGGACTTGCGCATGTGCGTCTATTTTGCATATGTCTGTCCCCGCAAAAAATTACCAAAAATGAGCCCCCTAAGATTCCCATTAAATATAACTCCCAAATTTTAAAAGAACACCGAACAAAATAAATTAAATAGTTAACAATAATTGTTGACGAAAATTTTCGGAACACGGGCTTTGTCTCCTTCGAATACGCATGCGCGTCTATTTTGCATATGTCTGTCCCCGGAAAATTGACCAAAAATGAGCCCCTATGTTTCCCACTAAATATAACTACCAAATTTTAAAAGAACACAGAACAAAATAAATTTAATAGTTAACAAAACATGTTTGTAACAATTCATACAGTTGTTTATGAACATTTTTAAATGGAGGCTAATGTGCAGTAATATGATAGTTACGTGGTATTACGATGGTTGGACGTTATCTAGAAGGAGAAAATGAAAATTGACCAAACGATGGTGCTCCATATGTGCCATCGGCGTCGCATCATCGCCAGAGCTTCTTATGCACTCGCACTTATTTTATAATCATGTGTTTAGCCGTCATCCGTGCGCAAAGCTGTAAACATTTTTAAAGAATACAAAATCATACTGCGCACGCGCTCAGGTAATCCGATCGATGGCTTTAAATGGTAATTAGCTACCGGTCCCCATAGTATGGGAGCAGGAACCAGACTATCAAATGAAATCCATATGTATAGAGAGAGTCTTCTCTTACGCCATTTAAGTTAAAGGGTTCATGCAATGACTTTTTTTTAAGGGTCATTACGTTTAAATAGTGATATTCTTTGAACAGATTGAGCAATTTCAGTATTTTCTTTCATCTAAAAGTAGTGTCTAAACTTTGCAGATTTTTCTCATCGGTGATTCAGAAGCGAGAAGGTTAATACAATTACGTTTATGGCACATGATGCATGGCTGACTGATTAACCGCTGGATCAGTTATTATTCTCTCATTCCCGTACCAGCCTATAAGCAGTCATGTGGTTGCTAAGGCAAAGCGTCTGCTGTTGTTAGGCAAAGCTAATCCGATTACGTACTTAGACGCTATAGCAGAGCAGTGAAATTCATGCACCACAAAAAAAAATGGCCTTTTGAACGTTGTGTTTCTCAGAAAATAGGCACAGTATGATTGAAAAGTTAAATTATAACGGAAGAAGAAATTCTTAGCTTCATGTCAGTGAAAAAAATCGCCGTCATCGATGCCGAAACGTCAATACTGGTTACTGGTATAGCTGACCTTCAAGTCTGCAAGAAATCGTTCGGAAACTTCCCCAAATCTCTGTATTTATATCTATTTCTAGGAATTTCTGAAAATTGTTATTTCACGAGCAGTTGAACACATATCATCTAAGTATATTCCGAATTTCAGCTTATTATGTTGTTGCAAACGCTAGTGCTACAATTTGAACGATCTCCATGGAAAATTTCGACGATGATTTCTGCCTACCCAAGTCACATGCATTGTTCAGCAAAGTGCCTTAGGCGCTACGGTTGACCGATTTCGGCCAAGCCACACAATATCGTATTGTAGATTAGCATATTCATTAGCGTCACTCGGCGTGTTTTGGCGTGGGTCTCGGTATCGACCAATGGAAGCCGGCAAAAAATTGATATTTATCAATTAATAACTCGTGAAGGAGGCTTTTCTCAATTTTTTTACTGCACACCATAATGGATAGGAACCTTATAAATAATTGTGAGGTTTGAAAAGATTGACAGCTATTGCAAACGTCAGTGTTACAACTTTCAATGATACACGTAGCCAGGACTATTTTTTCAATTTCAACGTAAGTAATGAACACATCACAAGGATTTTTAGCATATACTTGGATCATTATGAGGAAAGTAAACCCTGAAAATTGCATTAAGATACGGTCTTCCAAACGGGAGAAATTAATTTTCAAAGATTTCGCCCGCCTGTGTGAACATGTGTGTGCACATGTAGTTTCATTCAAAATGAAGTGTTATGTAACCTTTAGAAATCGCCCTTCGCATCCGTATGACTGTTAGTACGACGATTAAGCTCTTATCCCTGCTTTTGTCTACGACAACAACATAACTTATTCAAGACCCATAAAACAGCTCCGATCGCCGCTACATAAATACACGCGACATCGAGTAGGATGTGCTGGTACCAGGCGAGGCTGTCCTGTTTCGTCCGTAGATGCGCCGTACCGTGTTCCATGGCGTACTCGATCCAGCGGGCGGTCCGTGCCAAAGGCAAGCCCTCCGTCACGCCTCGCTCGCTCTGTGAGTCCCGTAACTTGCCCGACTCTCGCGTGGCATTCTCTTGGTATCTGTCGATGTACAAACGAGACGAAAGGGAAAAATGCTTACTTACTTACAGAATCACCGACACCACGAAGTGACCTTAACCCCCGCGAAGTGGAAAATGTGTGTTTTGAGATACAAGCGATTTAAGTTGGCGATGTTTTGAAACGGTGATCTGAACATCGTTTTAGCCTCAAAATTCATATTTTTTTACATTGTCTGAAAGCTGGGATCTTGAATGTCACGTTAATGTATGATTTTCATTGAAATAAATTACTATTAATGAGTTATCAAACCAATTAACCATAACGTCACTTCGTGAAAACTCAAAATTCAGATTACGCTGTTTTCGAGTTTTCACGAAGTGACACTAACCACGTGTATTAGCTAATGGGTTAGCGCTACTTCGTGATGACGCCAGAAGTGAGTCGCGCATATCACGTGACATTTGTGTCACTTCGTGAAAACGCAAAATCCGTTTTTGACGCGTAGTGTGCAGGCACTTTACACGCGAAAGAATGGTATAGTACACTTCGTGAAAACGCATTTTCCGGTTTTGACCCATTAAGTTGCGAATGTTAATTAATGTTAATTAATGTCCTGGGACAGATTCAACACTGAATCCAATCAGATTTAACCTGACACTTGTCGGGTCAAAATACTCTTCTCATATTAAAATGACACCTCACAGGGTTGAATAACACGGAAGAGTCAGATATGTCGGTTATTTGACCCGAAAAAAAAGTATAACTGATCAAAGTTTTGCAAAGATCTGGATCCATCTAAATGACAAGAAAGTGAAAAGGAATGATGATATATAAAAACTGTAATTCGCCAAGAGCTGTTCTACTTCTAGATTTTTTTACGCTTCTAATGCAATGTAGATGACGTCTGAATTATGGTAGAAAAATCAAATTTTGGTAATCTTTTAACTTTAAACTTGACTCTGAAATCATGACTTACGATGGGTCATCCAAGACGCGTCTGATCCCCTGGTAGAGCTGCTCCGACGTCAGACCTCGCACCCCCTGGGGGAAGTAGTCAGCCATGCCCACGTGATACTTGAGCCGGACCAGATCGTCCACCTGATCCGAGAACAGGGGAATCCCCAAAATGGGCACGCCGTAGTACATGGCCTCGTAGCCTCCGTTCAAGCCGCCGTGGTAGATCAATAGACGGGTCTTCTCGTGCGCTGAGTCAAGGCAAGAAAATAACAATAGGCATTAAAATAATCAGTTTAAAAAAAAGGTTGGGTGGCAATTACGTTGTGTAAGGCGATCACGCCTGAAGTTCTCCCGAAACTCATTGCCATTGTGTAAAGATGTTCCCCCAGCCACCATTGGCCTCCTATGGCAATGCACACTCACCCATCAAGTCCTTCTGCGAGATCCACGGCACGAGCATGGTGTTGTTACCGAGTGCTCCGGGCCTCTCCTCGCCGAGGTACTTCCAGATGACCCGCTGGGGCAGTCTGGCCAGGGCCGCTGCGATCATTTCCGCCATGTCCATGTCCATGACGTGTAGCAGTGTGCTCACGGAGAAAATGACCACCCCGTGCTCGCCTGAACCCTGGATGAAATCTTCGAAAACCTAGGAAGAGCATACGGAAAAAATAGACTTTCGAAACAGGTGCAAGCAGGGGCGGATCCAGCATTTTTTTTGGGGGGGGGGGGGTCATCCGCAAAATTATTCTCAAATGTGGATTTTTTTTCTGTGGACAATTTGCTTCCGTAAAATCAATGGGGGGAGGGGGCTTGTGGCTCGCATCATACTTTCGATGGGGGTGCTGTCAAACCCGATGATCATCAACACTATATTTCAGAATTATAGTGTATAAATATCCCCTAGTCAGATGAGCGTGGGGGGGGGGGGTTCCACATTTTTTTCCAGATGTTTCTATGAAAAAAAAAGAGAAAACAGAGATTGGGGGGGGGGGGCGGGCGGGGGTTGACCCCAAAACACCCGCTCTGGGTCTGCGCCTGGCAAGTTTATACTCTTATTTAGGAGCTTGGTTAAAACGTGAAATAACCTGAACATTTTTAACATGATTGTGTTGCACGCCAAAGACTAGGCTCTTAATGGTCTTCATAAAAATAGACTGAGCCAAAAGCTAGGTACAGATAATGTAATGGGTTGGGATTTCGAGTCTAGAAGAGAGTTCTAACTCCACCTATGCATGCCAACTGGCTATAAATCCCAACCACTTGCCATCATCATGTGTTTTAAAATGTCATCAGAATTTACGTAGAAAAATATGCAAATACTTTCAGCTGTAATTGTGTGCAAAGGAAGACGGTTGTTGCTGTCTGCCTGTACCTGCGGCAATGGTTTGGTTGGACCAATTGTCAGCCCACCGATCAGAATCGTGTTGGGAGAAATCGGCCTAGGAAACTCCATGTGAAAATCCCAGTTGAGGATGAAGAGTTCGGAGCGGGCCACGATCTCCTTGGTGCCCATCCGGGTGTCCAGGCCAGCCTCGGCCCGGGCCCGGTCCACGTCGGCAAACAGGACGTAGTCGTAGATTAGCAGCGTGACGGCCGATATCAGGTAATTCTTGACTCGCTGGGGGAACGACATGATATCTGTGTACCCGGTGACGTACTCGGGGACGTAGGCTAAAGGGCTGGGCTGCTTGGCCCAGCGGCTGTACCGCGTGCCCAGAAAGCCGCCGCTGACGGTGTTGATGAACGGCACCTTGAGGATGTCGTGGGCCACCGAGCTGCACGCCGGACGATTGAATTCGCAAAGGACCAAGTCGAAGTTGGCTGCACGGAGCTCGTCGCAATCCGTCGCTTGGAATAACATTCTATTAAGGCCTCCGACTAAGTCGAAAAGGCGTTTGATATCGTCGTCCGGCCTTCCAAGCCACATCTTCGCATACCTGATGACAAGTAATTTGTAAAAAGAGGTATGGCTTGTCAGATGGAAAGAATCGTTTGAAAATCTTCTAATGTAAAATTAGAAGATTCTGAGGCTATTTTTATAAACCATTCCTTTATTTTATTTACAGCAGGTGGGCCTAAAACATTGTAATGAAGTCAATTTTCAGATGGACCAAAAAGACTGAAACGGAACTAGAAACCCGGAATTTTTTTATACCATGCTGGCGCGCGCCCAACCAACTGAGTTTGTGCAATTCAGTCCTACTGGCGATCGCCAAATACGTCCATGTCTAGTTGTACAGGATGATTATTAATTGAATAACGTACCGATAGGTATTACTACAACAAAACTTGAGGCCTGAGTACTTAAAATCAATTACCAAGAAAAAGACGTCAGTTCCCCGCTTAGACTCTTACGCGTCCAGTAATCCAGGAATATTTGCTTAGCCTCCAAATAGTCCATGCCCGAATCGAACAACCTGAAATTGATCATCTTTTTGTCTTCTTCCGTGGGCCAGTAGAGAAGGTCTTTTATCGTCAGCCAGGTGACATTGTGGCCCCTGGAGGCTAGTTCCCTGGCCATGATACGCTGGATGTGCGTGTGACTCCCGTCCAGCATACAATCAACGATCAGGATCCGTTTAGAGGTGCCGTTGGCCGCAGACAACGACGGGCCTCCGCCCGCTAGGCCCGGCGCATCGGAGGCGGACGAGGCCCGATCGCGCAGCCCGGAGACTTCGCTCTCAAACCGGGCGGGATTTACCCGGTCCAGTTTGTCTTGTACGCGGCTTGTTGGTCCGTTGTTCCCGCTGGCCTCGGTTGAATCGCCATCCGTGATTTGTCCATTGGCCGCAAGAAGCCACATAGCCACTAGAAAAAACACAACTTTTTGTTTCCCCATGGTTGAAAACAATCGGTATCGCCAGCTTTTACTGGGTTTTCTCTTCACCGATGCAACTTCAAAATCACTTGTATCCTTTTTAATACAACTATGCAAGACGTCAAGAGCTTCTTTTAACGAACTAACAACACGCCAATCAATACCCCTATATAGTCCATGGGCCAGACCAATTTCACAGCACAAAATTTGCTTAGTACCCAAAAAGTCTGGCTTATAAAAGCAGGTTACCAGCCAAAACACCATGTGATTTTCATGCTCAGCAAACAATAGCTGAACATCACGAGCAGAATACATTACATGGAGTTTTGGTTGGTATTAACTTGCTTTTATAAGCCAGACTTTTTTTTTTGCTAAGCAAACTGTTGTGCTTAGCAGCGCCGTTAAATTGGCCCTGATGCTGGTAGCACCGGAGGTGGTAAACCTTTAATGACGTTTCTTGTTACATCACTATGAGTGAAAAAAAAGATTATCTTTTGTAACCATGCAGTTGCTAATATTTTTTATGCAGGTACTCCTTTTAGCGTAAACCCTGCGGGTATCAAGGGGGGGGGGGACACACCCCGCCCCCAATGAAACTGACTACTCCTGAACGCTTTGGCTGATCGGTATGACATTCGGTGATCTCTCTATAACTTCTACTAGAGGTTAATATGCAAAGACAATACGGTGCAGGACTAGGCGTGCAGTCTAGTGAAACTGCTCTTGTTTCAGCCTACACGTCACAGCAACCAGCATATTTTGTGGCTGTTGGTATATCAACGGGTAGTTTCAGGGTGACCCATTATATAAACGGAAGACTGATTTTTTTGATTCAAATGTACACTGACTGGCTTTACATACCCTTAGCAATCATTAATATGCCTCCATACGCAATCATTAATACGCCTCCATATGCAATCATTAATACGCCTCCAGAGAGTCCAAAATGCGTCTGCCCGCTTACTGACCAGAACAAGATCATACGAGCACATAACACCTATATTATACAATCTTTATTGGCTTCCTGTTAAATACAGAATACAATTCAAAATCCTGCTCCTTACATTCAAAGCCCTGCATGGATTAGCTCCATCCTACATACGAGACCTGTTACAACTTAACCAGGCCTCCGATCTTCTTCATCACAGATACTTTCTGTTCCCACAACACGCCTGGCAAACTATGAGGACCGGGCCTTTTCCAGCTGTGCACCGCGTCTCTAGAATTCCTTGCCAGACGAGTTGAGAGACACAAACTGATATGTCATCATTCAAACACCATCTTGATACTCATCTTTTCAATCTATCATTTAAACCACAGTGATTTGCTAGTGACCGGCGCCTTTGAATGGTTCTCCAGATACTGTGTGTCTTATTAATTATCTGTGATTATTATTATTATTATGGCGGCCTTCCAAAAATGACATAAATATCCTTCCTTGGAAGGGTCGATATTACATAAAAGAATGTTGTAATGGGGGAACTGACATGATATCGAGCGAGATAGGCCTTGCTGAAATGAGGCACAACTTTGGGACCAATGGAATTAAATAGGCTGAAACTACTGCAATTGTTTTGCTGCAATTATGTGGTCACTTACTGTAACACGCATGCGTGAAATATGTCACGTGATGGAAACTATAGGTCAGGTGACTGAAGACGACTTAACAGTTTTATATTGAGCATGCAGTAGTTGAAGTGAGTTAATTGTGGTGCAGGAAACAGTTTTGGAAATGTTTTTCTTTAATCGTGTCTGAATAAAGGTGTAATTTTTAAAGTTGAACAGAGAAATCGAGAGGAGCGGTATTTGAGCCTGCGACCTGCTTTTTTTTTTAAGATCGGACATTTCCCGGTTTCACAGTTAGTCTGAGTATCACCCGTTATCCACGAAGCCCAGTCTCCTGTCTAACGTCTGATATATCTCAGCCTCTAGTCAAGTCCCACGCGCTTACCCGGACACGTGGCACACCCTAGATGCTGGCACGTAAAAAGACTAGTAAAATGAGGTCGTCTGGCTTGCTTTCATTTATAAGAAATCATGAAATGTGGCTGGTAGAACATCTGGGGGCACCTAGGGGTGTGCACATTTTTTCAAGGGAGCACTGACAGTAAATGAACTGCGGGTTGCCTTTTTCGTGTTTTTTTTAATGACATGATAAAGGCCTACCTGCATGTATATAAAGGGCGGATCCAGAACAAATATTCTTTTGTAGTAAATTGTCAATTTTTTTGGAAATAAAGCGTGCTATAGACGAAATCGTAGTTCCTGATGAAAAGGTTGTGCATGGTTTTTGACTTAATATCTGTATTACCACTGAGTTGGCATTTTAACAGGTTAGATTTTGAACATTCTTCTTTTGGATTTTGAGTGGTGTTATTATTGGTTGCGAACAAAATGCGTGAAAAAGCAAATGATCAAATATGCCTTCAAACCACAAATCATAAATACCCCAGCCAGTTCACCAATTCCTATTGGTCGAGAGCCCGTTCGCGTGGGTGGTTTTAAACCGCCGGTAAAACCCCGCCGCGTTCTGCGCCACACCAAGCAGTACACGCCGTGCGCGCGCCAATTTCCATATTATGACATTTGTACTACTACGCGCGTGAGGCACGTGGCCAGAGGAGTGTTTCATAAAACATGAAGTACAATTGTTGTACAAAATCGTTGGAAATTCTTGACTTTTTACTTGTTTTGACTTTTTGACCGAAAGCCTTCGGCTCGGGCAATTATCCGCGTCCAGTCCCCTAGCCGGTTTTAAACTTACTTGTTTAAGACTGGCCAAGCACATATTTATTCCCTTATTATACCTTGTTATCAGGCACATTAATTGGCAATGTACAACTCGCATCAGAATTTTGAGATGTAGATATGTGAGTCTTGTGAAATAACCTCAAACAATTAGTTATTTATTATCAAGAAGGTTGTTCTGAGCTAGAAACGAGTCCTGAACGCGTAGTCGCGTACAAGTTCGAATGGTCTCTAAAAAGTAGATCGGAAACGATGATTACGCAGGTTTCTTTTTATTATTAAGTTCCTTTAGCAGCCGGCCATAATGGATAAAGTACCACCATCTCGTAATAAAAAATAGATTTAGTTGTCTTTTTGGTTGACAAATCTGAAAGAAAGAAAAGAGTGATATTATTATTATTGATTAACTGCAGTGGTTTAACAAAAATTTCACCACAGGGTTACAAATAAAAGCGATACTCGTACATAATCAATTATACAAAACAAGTCAGAGTGCATCACTGCAAAGTTTTGTAAATATATTAATCAATAAAGCCCTCGATTAATATTGTTATTATTTAAATATGAAACTGACCGAACACTGTTCCAATTGACAATGAGAAACTTAATTAAATTAAAATTAATTAAAACAAACACCAACACGACTACTTCTACTACGTGCAACAATAATACGCACAGATATATTTAAGACATGATTAAAGAATAGTAAAAATAAAAACCCCGACAAAAACCAATTTGGAAAATAAAAGTTCACAATCTGTGAACTAAAACTTGAAAGTTAAGAAACGTTTAATTTAGAGCTGCGGACTCATAATCTATCAAAAGATACATGTTTTAGGACATGTTGTACTAGAAACACAAACGATGAATACAAAAACACCATTCTGTGAATCCAAATTCTAAATTAACAATATTACCTCAAACAGGTAACATACTTGCCCATTTCCTTAGTTTAAATGGTATACCTTTATGAAAGACTGGTAAAGGGGCGCTACATCCTGGAAAGCGCCCGATTGGGCTACAAGCCGCGTTTTAAACGAAACGATAGTAATTTAGAGCATTTAAAGTAGGATATAAACGTCCACACTTTAAAGAGGGGCCGTTTTGTGTTACTCTTGCGAGAACGAATTTAACAGGTTAAAATTCAATTTTCCCTCGAACTGTCCGCCGCATCAGAAGTAAACAAAAATGTTTTGATTTCCCCATCTGTTCGTGGGACAGTGAGACATTAAGTTACTTTCCTTTATATCATACCATAGCTTGGAACTAGGATAAGTAAACTATTTAACATAAAATTTCAGGACGATGTACCCCTTTATGCTACTCAATCACATCGTAAACGGCGCAGACAACTCAATGACATTTTCGTAGTCATGGCCGGTCATGACGTGGTCATGACATGGTCGATTATGTGTTTCGACCTTAAACCATGGGCGACTTTTGTGGACAAGAAGAACCCCCCTGCTGGTTCCCATAGGCGACTTTAGTCGACCAGGAAACCACACACAGAACACCCTCAACACAGATATATTCACTGCTTTTCAGAAAGGCGGCATGTTGATATGTTTGGCCGTCCATACATCAACCATATACCAGCTGAAAGAGTGTTTTCGGATCGTTCTAATGGTGTAGTTTATTCATAGTGTTGCCATTACAAAAAAATGAGAAAAGTGCTTCAGAAGTATCCACGCACAAATTGAGGTATGGAGTGCCATTTGGTCATGTGGTGAAATGGCTTGCAGTTTGATAAATGGAACCAGATGAACAAACAGGCATAACTTTCTTATATTTACACATATGGACTTCATTTTTACATCACATACAAGAGCAAGGTTCAAGGAACAAACTTAACACAAAACCTATGATTTAAATCACTCCTTGGCAGTGAAAATCTGGGTTGAAAAAGTGAGTTTTGGACTTGTGGTCATTTTGTTCACGCTCTAGTGATTTCCGCATGACTGAGCAAACAATTTGGTCCTGGGGTTAAATACTGATTAATTGTATCTACCTTTTTTCGCATGTTTAAATCTGAGACATGTTGATGGATGTCTGTTACATGTTTAGGTGCATACACGACAGAAACCTGTAGTATCATCAAGAATAAATAGTAAAAAATACAAATGACTCATAGGGTTGAAGTCGAGCGACAGGCCAAATACACGCTTCTATATCACTCTTGTTTGTATCATCCGACTCAGCAAAACGAATTTTAAACATAAACTTGATTTTTGAATAAGTTTTTATAGATGACACTACCAGGTTTTTAAACTGTGCAAAAAAAAGCTAAGCATGTCTTAGACTAAAACATGTCGACAATATGTTGATACAAAATGTTTAAACCCGAAAAACCATTTTAGGGTGTACGGCTGTGTGCATGGCGTACGTGCCTACGTGTTCTAATGAATGCAAGCCTCGGGTTTCCTTCACACATTTTCGTCAGAGAGATAAGCGTTGACCAGTGCCTTTGGATAGGTCGACGGAGACGAGCTCAGCACGGTTCAGGTTATCCCAACTCAGAAGTTATAGCATTTGCTGTGACGTTTATTTATCTGTTGTGACGTCATGAGCCTTCTTCTGTAGGTTGTGCTTCTTGATGTAATCACGAAGGAAATACACGGCGCCCATTTTTCCGCACTGAAAGATACAAATATCAAAATACCAACATCAACCTTACATCAAACGTCCGATACAAATTCAATTCTATACCAGATAAAAAACCCAATTATCTTGAGGCCTATTCAGTTACTAATTCGCAAGGGGTAACTCTTCAAAATCTGCGTTCTTTACAATTTATACATCCTTTTTTTTAAATATAATTTACCTGAGCGATGTAATCCCTGTCTTCAGGTTCCATATCAAAATCGGTACTTCCCAGGTATCCTGTATTGACTCCAATGGTGCGATCAATATCCGAAGTCTAGGGCAAACACCGAAAATGAAAAATAATGAAAAGTCACCTGTGTAGGCCTTACCATGCACGGAGGAAGGAAACAGGTTTATGTTTTTCCTTCCTCCATGGTAAACTGCCTTTTTTTTCCCTTACCGTTTGACCGTGCATCTTTATTTTGTGAGTGTAAAATTGTATCAAATTTGAAAGCGTAGCACCAAACGCGCTTTTGAGACGCACGCATGCGTGATTTGTAATGGCCCATAATGTGTCTAACCTGATTATCAAGGAAACACAACTCATACCTTGAATGATAGACGATTGGCGTTGAGTATCAATGCATTGAGGAGAGCTCCGAACAGGCCCGTAAGGTGATCGAAATCCGCCAATCGTTCAAAACCTCGGAGTTGTTCCATCATATCGACGCCTCTCTTCTCGGCAAAGGCCAGCAGTTCACAAAACTCAATCTGCTCCAGAGAAGAAGGAATTGACTGGTAAAGACTTCGCTACACAGGATTAAGCCATATAGAATTATTAATGCCCGGCGCACACCTTTCCGATTTAACGGGTTCACCGGATGACACCGTCACCGGTACGGTTTTTTTTTCACCGTTGCGGTTAGACAAAGCGTTTATTTGCATACATGCCCGATTTCGTTCTATAATCGGTCACATGGTAACCAGTATCACATGATGATCAGTCACATGATGATCAGTCACATGATGACGAAATGGCAGCTGTCTATTTTGAATCATGTGACTTCCTTCGTAAATGTGATTGGTGAACATAAATATTGCGTTCGATGAAACCTCCTTTACGGTGACATCGGATCCGGTGAAATCGGATGCGAAAAAAAAAATCAAACACGTCTGATTTCATCCGTTCGCCCCGTGTACGGTCAGATCGGTCCCAATTTTCACCGCACACTCTTAAACGATGGTCCGATGATCCGGGAAACCGGTAAAATCGGAAAGGAGTGCGCCGGACTTAGATTTGACCCGGACGCCAAAACCAGGCTTTCCCCAGAACAAACATATCTTCCAAAGCCCACAAAATATTAGTTAAAATGGTTAATGACAATCAATTTACATTAATTCTTTATACAGTTTGTAGCTGTTGTTTCTTTTCGCCGTGTTTGTCAGGGACGAACTAACCTTTTGCTTGTTTTCCACGCCCAGAATGCAGGGCACTCTTACACGCTGACCTACAGCACCCTCATGAGGCAATTATTTTGTAGCTGTGATTGGCGGAAATCCGCTGGCGTCACGTTTAAAGGCCAAGAACGATAACCTTTTTTCAGTCGCACTTGTGTCGGATCATTTCGGCTAGCCCTAAATTCTTTGCGTGTTTTTAGGTTCAGTCTGGGTCGTAAGACTGGACTTACCTCTCCATTGTTGTTGCTGTCCAGAATATCAAATATGGCGTCTGGGTTGTGAGAGTCGCTACCAAACAATAACTTGGCATCATCTTCGGTGAACGCATCAGCAGCCTGATACAGTTCAGAAACAAGAACAATGTGTTAACAAACAAAAACATCCCGCTGAGCCCACTTTAAATCTCATGACTGTAAGTTGATTTTGCAGATATCTCTAAATTTATGCCTGGAGAACAGTTTCCATTATTTCAACCATTAGATCTTGACCTTTGACCTTAAATAAACGTCTGGCGGACCACAAGACCAACCACACACTAAGTTTGAAGTTTATGTGTCAAGCAATTCTGCTGAAACCATTTCCATTGTTTTAACAGTCGACCTTGACATTTGACCTATATGGGATCCAAAACCAATAGGCTTTTAGGGGACTCGAAGACCAACCAACACACCAAGTTCGAAGTTGATATGCGAAGTAATTCTACAGATATTCTGCTGAAACTATTTTTATTGATTTAACTTTAGGCCTAATGACCTTCACATCTGGCCTTTGGGGTCCAAAAACCAATATGAGTTTGGGGGACCCCAAAGCCAACCCACATATATACTACGTTTGAAGTTGATATGCCAAGTAGGTCTAAAGATAATCTGCTGAAACCATGTCTATTGTTTTAACCATAATGATCTTGACCATAATCACATTGGCATGTGGGATCCAAAACCAAAAGGCTTCTAGGGGACCCAAAACCACTTTGCATACTAAGTTTGAAGTTGATATGCCAAGTATTTATTGAGATATCCTGGTGAAATCGTTTCTATTCTTTTAACTATAATACCTTTGTCCTTTGACCTGTGGGCCCAAAACGAATAGGCTTCTAGGGGACCCCAAGACCAATTCACATACCAAGTTTGAAGTTGATGTGCCAAATAATTCTTGAGATATCCTGATGAAATTGATTGTGTGTCCACACACACACGTACTGATAAAAAAGCAAGACACAGACGCATGGCCGGATACATGCTCATTCAGCTTCCCATCAGTCGGGGCATACAAATTCAGAATCCAGTTCGTTAGTGTGACGTCGTCTCAATTCAACAATAATTACTTCACACGGTGTCGCATAGTAAACACTACCATAAGAGAGCACACACATTGTAAAATAGTTGCAAATAATGCGTAATCAATTATTGATAACAGTAATGCAACGGTAAATCGACTTACGCCTTCTAGAGAGTCCTTGAATTCTTGTTTTGAGATCGTTCCACTATCGTCCTTGTCGTAACTCTTCAGAAGTGCAACAAACTTGGTCAGTGCTTGCTTGGAACTGTCGTTCAGTTTCACTTTCTCCTCCTTCGACTGTGCCCTCTTCCTAAAGAAATGTTTAGGGAAACAATATTTTGTTTACACGGCGTCCCTCGGATTTGCTTTGACTAGGTCTGGATGCTCGACCACCGAAGTAAAGAAAGTGAATGCCTTTATTGTTTCTTGACATGTATACAATATACCCAAGGGTTGAGCTGTAGGTTCATCGATTTGAGAAAAACATAATTTGTTAATGGCATTCGGTCTTCTTTCATGAAGCCCGACAAATTTTCCTCTCATCTTCATGAACATATATTTTATTGTAGCGATCGCTTTGGACATTAATTCCATTAAGAAGAATGAATCAGAAACGAAAATATTGAGTTGCCAATAACGTCTGATACTCGAACAAAAAGTCCAATATCTATAAAATCTGCTCTTTTTTTTTTTTTTTTAATTCTGACCAAGTACCTGCTTCGTTCGGTATCCGGTACGGTGATAGAACACCCTGCCTTCTTGTGTTTACATGCTCGTTCGTCCAAAACTACTTTAAATGCTTCCACTTCATTTTCGGAATACTGCGGGAAAACCAAGCAGTAAATTGTTTTCAGGAAATTACGCTACACGGATCAACAATTAAGTCAAGCCATCAAACACCAACGGTGGATCCAAAGGGGAGGTTGAGATCAGGGGCGTAGCGACACCGATTTGAAGGGGAATATGAACAAAAAGCCAGGAATCTTGATTCTTTGCTCTCGGACTTTGCTTTTTTATGCATTGACTGCAACGCCTACACTCCCCTACCCCCTCGATCCCTTGAAAAGTCTTGGAACGCAACACCTACAGACACCCTTCTTTGGATCACCCTGGATCCGCCTTGGAACATGTCAACCTGTTAACATAATTATTGGGAGGGAGGACGACAGCAAAACTTACCAACACTGCTCCGACGGATTTCTCATTGAAACCATCAAACCTGTCTTCAGCGCTGAACACATCATGAAAACGATGAAGAAAACTGTCTTCCTTGTCCATAGACAAATACCAACCTCAATTGGAAAGATTACAAATATTAAGTGCGGATTCATACCAGTGTGCCTATAAGTATACTTGTTTTTAAGGTAATATATCATTTGCTATTTGTGCATTTTTTTAAATACCAAGTAGGCCGCATAACAATAAATCTGTTCAAGTTTACCTCAGTGGCTATGGTAGGTCTCGTAGCTGGATAAGGTTGCTCTAACAGACCTTAAAAAGTGTGCCCGCGGGCACACTTTTCAAAAACTTCTTTCAAAGATTATTTTCTTTTCGATTGAAATCATTTTTGGCAGAACTATTTCACTGGGTATTTGGGACAAGCCCTAGGTTTGAGCAAGGTTTTCTCATTAAATCGGTAGGAATTACCAATGTTCCTATATGTGCCTTTAACATCAGAGTTGGAATTATTTCCGTTTGAAGTTGATAAAAATGAAGCGGGGAGCTGAATACATGGTGAAAGAGCTTGGTTTGTATTTCTCTTTATTAGGCAAAAAAAAATAATTCGGTCTCTGGTCAGACCAAAGTTCCGGAATTGACGCGGCGACGCGGCTTTTTTTAATTATTTTGCTTTTTTTTTTTCAAGCTTGGATTGTACAGACAAGGTGGGGTACTATTTTGATTTTTTTGGTGTCCTCATGTACATGGTGTCCTCCATAATTTACCTTGGTGCTTTCGATCATTTGCCTTGGTGCAATTTCCCATTCCTCGGTGCTCTTTGGTAAAACAAATTGAGGAGGTGCGGAAATAGAGGGCGCTGTTGGAGCTACCGCGTAACATTTTGGAAAAAAAAAGATCGACGCGCATGATTAAAATCGACGCGCGCGCTGACCAGAGACCGACTTATTTTTTGTTTTGGCCTTATATTCGTTAAATAAACTTCTCTCTAATTACCTGGGAAAGATTGGTTAAAGAGTGAATTAAAGAGTCCACTTCGTCAAAAGTCAATGTTAAGAATTATCTCGAACTCTAAAGTTTCATGATGGGTGATGGGGGACTTGGCTACATATAGGCTGGAACCTAGTCTAGTCACTCTGGTCTCATTACACAATGCTTTGGTGATGTTTTGCTAAACACAAATTTTGTTTCCAATGTTTCCACTTTACTCTGCTGCGTGATTTTTATCTGCTTCATGGTTTAATTAGTAGTAATATCTGGTAGTTAATGAAGGATATTCAGATAGGGCCTTCAGTATTGGCTCTGCCCAATGCCATTACAATAATTCTTATCTGTGCTTCAGAGTTGGCTGGTCACTGTCTTTTTATATGAGCAATAAAAAACTTTCTTTAGACATGAAGTTCCTGGTTTGCGGTAACGCACCACACGGATTGGTCCTTATTACGTGTGATTTGCACTGGTGTTATCTTTTGTAGTTTATTTTGCCTGACTTACCATCAAAGCAGTCAATCGGGTAGTTGTGGAGTATTCCACCATCTACAAAAATATCCTCTTCCTTCGACATTACTTTGTACTTAATGGGCATCATCACACCTTTAGATTAGAATAAGATAATAACAGATAGGTCACTCAGTGTGATTCAACCGAAGTAAGGGCAAAACAACATTTTTCGACCCGACTCAAAACCACAAAATTGAAAATTAATTTCAATCTCAAACAAGCCACGAATTATTTCGATGATGGGTTTATAAAAAGCGAGACGAGGCACGCCTTGTTCAGCCTGGACTCGACAGCTGCACTTCTGGACATAATACTCATATTTCATTCAGTAATACTCATATTTCATTCAGTAATACTCATATTTCATTCAGTCAGACAGACCATCTGTTGGTCGGTCTGTCAGTCGGTCGATGTGTCAGTTCAGGACATTTCACTCTTTATACGCAGATACTCGGTCTCTAATTGGTTGGTCCTTCAGTCACTAGACTGGCCCTGCGGGTCCAGCCAAAACCAGGTCCACAGTCTGCTGCAGGACTTATGGATCAAAGTTCAAAGACTGCGACAAAACTTACCCGGTACGGTTTCAGAAGCGCGAATGGCCAACCATATCGGCATATCGGGTGTCGTCTTCACGTGAAGATATTCAGCTCGCAAGCGATTTAATGACACAGTAGTCAAACACAGTTCCCGCCCTGTCTGTTCATAGAACTGTATGGGTAACATTTTTGGTAACAATAAATCACAAATAGCGAACCTCACAGAATAGGTAATGATCCAACTCGATTAATAATTGGTTAATACACTGCTACCTCTATGGACTGCGTGTAAAAGCACCCCCTCAAGAGTTACAAAGAGAGAGTTGGGAGGGACCACTGACATCACAACGGAAAGACAACGGCTGGAATGGGCGCATAGTTCAAATTACTTTAATTAAGAAATTATTCTTGACTTCACGGGAGTGTTCCTCCCAATGAGCTCATAAAAGTGATTAAAAACTCATTCACTGCTCATGTGCGAAGTCAATTGCAAACCGATACAGAGAGCAAGTTCGGGCGACCATTATCATGTTGCGGCCATCTTGATTTTCCCCGTTCAAATCAACGTAACCAAAGCGATGCTGGAAGGAAAATTAGCCTGGTTCCTTTCTGAACAAAGAAACATGATCATCGAGTACTGTTATTGGATACAGGAACGTGACTGAAATGGTGGCAGCATACTAAAGGCATATTCGCTTTTTTCACACTTTCCGCCATCGGCATGCAGAGCCTCGATCTTGCAACTTTACACAAGAAATATATATATCAGACATACATACGCACGCCCACACCCATGTTTACGTTAAATATTAAGTGTGGAAATTCCTTTGTTTTCGTGTAGTTAAGAACCACATGTGAAAAACTCATTTTACTCATAATGTGAAACTCTTTAAACACATTTTTCTATGATTCCCTTCAGTGTTTCTCTTTTGTTGCCACAGATAAACCTGACCCCAAAAATGTCTTCAAACCTGTTTCCAGAGAGGAAACACTGTGCGGACGTGGGCAAGTCCACACAACGTCGCTGCTACCTGGTTTGTATGGACATCTTTGTTCGGAAGTCCACACAGTGAATGTAATGCTTGTACACACGGACACACAGAAGGAATACGCGATCGCAATATCACCATGCATGGCTTAAAACCCAGGGGATACAAATCGCCAACATCTTTAAATGTTGAAGAGCATGGGAAGAGCAGGAGTAAATATACTGGAGGAGTTAAGATTTTTCTTAATCGATCGTACGGTTACCGATCTCCTTTCCTATGCGTAGCCTTGGTTTTGTTTGCCAGTTGCTAAATATAATGTTCATCCCCTTAAACCCATTTCCACCGTCCCAATTTTGCTTCTATCAGCTTCCCAATTCGCTTTTAAAATCTCCATCCCGCTTTATGGGAGCTTCGTATGTGGCTTTCGCCCACACTTGGCTACCATTAGAAAGTGCGCATTACCGAATCAGTCTATACGATCCTTGCATTAATAAGATTTTACCTGCTTGAATGTGAGCTCTGGGTTACCGAATTTGTTCTGGATCCGATCCTGAAAATACCTCATCAGTTTGTGGGCTGGATTGGCGCCCATCTTGCGGTACAGGTTGATGCCCTGCCCAATCATACCAAACCTCGCATCTACAAAAACATTTAACAAGACAAGGAAAACATAGTAAAGCTGGACACAGAACTGACACATTTTTATTCAATTTTTGCGAAATGTTTGTCTGGAACTTCCCAAGTTAAGGTACTTTTGACTGCAAAATAGAGAGCAAACATACGCTGGGCGCCGACAGGCCTTGCTTGGGAATTTACTACACCAAGAAGAAACTAGTGGCATCATGTAGGCCTACCGTCTGAAATTTTCTTTCAAACTCTTAGGTCTCAAGACTTGTCTGATTCCCTGATTGTTGGCCCACTCAGCAGCTGTCGAACAACGTATATAGTTTGTCGAGAACTACCTATATTAAGACACCCTTTGACTGCGATATAGAGAGCCAGTACGGCTGGGCGTTGCAGGCCTTACTAAGGATCTACTGCACAAAAAGGTAAGTAGTGGCATCATGTACAACATCTGAAATTTACTCCAAAACTCTTAGGTCTCAAGACTTGTCTGATTCCCTTTATTAAGTTTGTCGAGAACTCCCTATCTTAAGACACCTTTTGACTGAGATATAGAGAGCCAGTACGGCTGGGCGCTGCAGGCCTTATTAGGGATTTACTGCACAAAAATGTAACTAGTTGCATCATGAACTACATCTGGATCCCCCCCCCAATACTCCTTGGTCTCAAGACTTGCCTGTTTCCCAGCTTGTTGTCCTACTCAGCAGCTTTCGAACAACGTATAGTTTGTCTAGACCTACCCTTATTAAGGTACATTTTGACTGCGATAAAGAGGGCCAGTACGGCTGGGCGCTGACAGGCCCTCATTTGGGATTTACTGCACAAAGAGGTAACAAGTGGCATTATGTGGATTACACAATGAGCCAAATGTAGCCCATTCAGTGGCGTCGGGTCATCCCAGTTCAAACTTATGGGCAAAGGTATCTCCAAAGAGGACCAGCCGAGAAAAGAAAGAATCTTTATGAGAGAGCTGTCGCAGAAGTTGAGGCGCAACAGCAACAAAGAGATATGATCCAAAATGCAGAGCGGGTAATGAGAACCAGAGCAGAACTTACGTGTGGAGAAATGGGGAAAACGTTGAAGGACACTGGGGCTTATTTGTGACGGCTTATTCAGCAAAGTTATGTTTATCCCAAGCCAAAACAAGACGAGAGAAGACATTAGATAACACAAATGATTGTTTAGACAGACCTCTTTACTCTATGAATGTGCCTGAAATTATGCAACACTGTTGACCCCTTATCCAGAACAAAGCCAATCATGACATCACCCGTTCACATTGTCTCTGATTAGTCATGCGTGACCCTAGCATTATCTGGCTTGCACCAAAATGAAGAGTATCAAATGAGCTGTAAAATAAAGTGTACACTTTAAAATTTTTTTATTGATTATTGAGCAATTTACCCCGAAACCCCGGTTCCTGGTTTTCAGGACACACTCGTAAAATTATCTTTTCTCACCCATAAATAGTGTACTCGCGTCAAAGGCACACATTTCCTCTATTTCATAGGAGTCATATCCAAGAGCAAGGAAGGAAGTCACCATGGCACCGATGCTGGCGCCTGAGAACCTCTTCAGGTTTTTGGCAATTCCGACCTCTTCAAGAACCTGCAAGACAACATCAGCTTGGACTAAATCTGATCTAAATTCTTGGAAATATTTTACTTTTATACCAATTCATTGTTTGATTATATTTTCCTTTGTAATGTACTTCATTTAATTCAGTCCTTGGAATGCATTCTTGAATTCAATTAAATTATGAACTCAATTTTCGTATTTTCTGTATCAATGGATAAGGCTTTTGAATTGTATGAAAGTATTTGCATATTCATGACAAAAATGTAATGTAATTCAAGACAGATGGAAATACACCTGCTTCAGCACTAACATTTGCCAGCATTTAGGGGTTTTGCCACGACTTCGTGTTTTTGTGGTTCTTTTTTTTTTTTTTAAATCAGTACCAAACAAACTATTTTGGCAAAAATTGATACAAATATTGTCAATAAGCCACATCTTGGTATTATCACCGTCTTTGTGATCAAAAGGTTGTTCGTGGTTTTTCACTATATTTTGTTTTCTCTCGAAAAGTGTAACATCCTCCGAGCTGAACTCTCGGTAGGTTAGGTTTCAACATTTTTCTTTGGATTTTGAGTGGTGTTATTGGGTTGAACAACTTGCATGATTAGAAAATAACATAATGCCTCTAAGGATAATCACCAGAAATGATTCATAACAGCTGTAATAAACAACTACTTGTTATACTTGAATTTCTGTAATATACTGTTGACGCAAGTCAAATTGGATGAAGTCGTACACTAATGACAGTAAAAATAGCTTTTTATTTGAACGGATGTAATTAAAGCAGGACTAGCACACCCGGATGCGATTCCCCCCCCCCCCAAAAAAAAAACCAACACCGTATAGATGCTTGATTGCTTGTAGTATAGATGCTCTCCGATGGCTCAGCTGGCTCATGCCATGGTTTTGAAATCGGAGTGTGTGAGTTCGAAACCACAATATCCCACATTTTTTCTTTTCTAAATTTTGCGGCTTTAGAGGTTTTTTAAAGGGAATTTAGGTCCGAATTTCATTAGGTTCGAATTTATTTCTTTTTTTTTTCTTAGATATATATATATATTTTCGTGTTTATAGGGATTAGTAAAGTCAAAGTCCAATTAGTAAAAGCGTTTGGGAAAAACAAATTCGCCACCCGGGTGCCGCTGGATGCAGTGCAAGAAATACCGGGCTGGTTTAATATCGCTTATTTGGCGAGTGTACATCACGGCAATAAGGAAGACGAGACATAACGATTGCCGTTGCGGGTGTCTCCGAGGGTAGTCTTTTCTATTCTCTTTTTTTAATAACAATACAATGACAAAAGGTTAACTCATACCTATGAAACGATTCAAAAGCAATTCAACACTTACTGCGCCTAACGCGTAAGTGTAGTTTTTATACCCCCCAATATTTTGTAAGGAGTGCCTCTTTTTCACAAGTCGCGCGAACGTCGGCCATGGTGCCGCCATGAAAAGCGCCACCTGCTGTACGATAGTGCCCATCAAAGTCCAATATAAGCATCGCCTTATAAAAGGATTGTGTCCGGACCCCCCCCCCCCTTTTATTTTACGGAGGCTGGGTGACAGGTGAAAAAAAAAACGTGTATAACTTTCAGCACGGATGAGGCTAATGCCTCTTTTCACGTCCCCCCCCCCCATTAAAAAGCACCTTGTTACGCAACTGCATTATGCAACGGATTCGCAACAGCCATAGAAACCTCACGGTGATCCTGGTTCATTGCGCCGAGTTGACCTCCGAGTCACGTAACGACTATTATGCTCAATATAACTCCAAAGAGTAGTGCCACAGCCTCATAGGAGAAAGGAACATGGTTTTGCGGAAAAAAGTGTAATATTCTATTGAAAGTTTTTTTAATCCATGTTTATGACGCGACAATGACTGAAGACCCGATATAGAAAGCGCACGCTGATATGGCAAAATCTACAGTTCGTGAGGCGGTTGTCTTGCATAATTAATCAGCGAATCTGTTCACATACTACTCAATACGGTGACAATAATTAAAAGTCATTTTCTCTTGATTTTTCCAAAAATCATGAGGTTGAAAATTCCAGGAAGGAGATGCGGAAGGAAAAAGAAGGAACCAAAAATGGACCAAGCTCTCGGCAAAAGATTTATTCAGATGGGACCTAGGCCTAAGTTGTTAATGTCGGGCGAAGACCAAAAAAGTGGCTTCAAATCGATAAACACGGGCAGATTGGACACACATACTTGTTTCGTAACTGTGGGGACTACCCACGAGTTGTCCCGTGGTATTATGGGGACCGAAGACGCTGTGGGGACAGCAGAAAGTCCCCATAGCTCGGCCCTCATTTGCGAATTGACGATAAAACAAAACTTCCCCATTACGTGGTTTGGAGGATTGTTTTTCAAGGGAAAATAAAGTCCGAGAACCTGACTTGCAACTCAACGTACTTCGAAATACGCCCATAACGAATGTATGTGTACGGAAATTTTTTTCGCGGGATACAGGCAGGCATGCATGTACATGCATACTACACGTATGTATCTGTGTATTGGTGCGTGACCATGCATGGACTACGTGATTATAGGCTACTATATTATGCTCGCGGAAAGCAACTGGGTGTACATGCATTTGTTTGTCGTTTTAACTTGTACACATTTTAAGATCATGCGCTTACCCTGATTGTCCCAATGTACGCCATTCCCTTACTGCCACCTCCTTGAAGAGCCAGATTCTCGAAGGGGAATTCATAGCCCTCAAATTCTTCTTTCTCCTCTGGTGTTAGAATGGGTTTTCTTTCTATACGTGGTATAACACTAGCAGTGGCCATGATGCGTTTTGATGGTGGGTTGCATGCAGTGTAGAAGTCTAGACGTGGGGTCGCTGGCTGGATCGATTGTTACAGCTCAGTATCGGCACACAAAGGTCATTCGATTCAAGAAAGAAGCCGTGGCTAGCGTATACAGATCTCTCACAGCGACCAGTGACCATGTGATCCCAACCTCGTCCCCAGTGCTTACTTTATTTCCAACCGCGTTTCCAATAGTAAACCCTGGATAGGAAACTTTCTTCCTGTATCCTGATTGGATGGGTGCACGCCTGTAAATAGACCAAAAATCCGTCCGCCGAGCTCATGAATAAAAGTTATACCCCTCAAAATATTCTATATTAGAGAGTTCTGAGAACCATGGAATTGGGGAATTGGAGACATGTGGCACTGAACCTCTGGCCTGGACTTGGAGCTTCCAATTCTGAGCATTTTGGATGCAATCGGGCCCGAAAGTGGCGCTATTTAGCCATGTTGTGGAGGGATTCTTTTTCAAAATGGCTACTTTTCCAGTTTGGGAAACATCATTCGTTTTAGGGGTGTTCTCATTTGGGTGAGAATATCTCAAAAAGTCAATGGTCAACCCACCCAAAATTGAAAAGAAAATGAAAGATGACATGTTGATCATCATTTTTCTGTGCAGCTTGAATACCTGTGAGAGTTCTGAGTATTTTTAAATGAATTTTGAAGTATGGACATTTAGCACTAGTGTCTATGGGAATTTATTTGCAGGCGCGCACCCTATAGATCCTGAGTGGTGGCGGCCATGTTGTTATGACAGGGGATTTAAACGTGTGCTTTTCATTGCTGTAAGTATAAAATAAGCTTAAATTGAGTTAAAATAGATATGAAAACAAACATTTTACACTCTGTATCTTTGATTTTTCAGGTTTTTATTCAAAACACACTGTGGAAGTTAGCATTTACATGTAAGTGAACCGTTAGAAAAATGTAAACAATGAGTCATTCACCCTAGTCTCTGCATGTTGTTATTTTCTTTCCTTTTCGGGGTATTTGAATTGGTTATTATTGAAATAGAACACATTTCTTTCTTTATTCAGACAAAAATAAGTGAATCATATTGTTTGTACTTGTTTGAGCTTGTACAAATCAAATTTTGACTTTTTAATAAAATGGATGGTGAAGGGTGGACATTCACATCCAAGGTAAAAACTTTTAGCCAATGGATTTCTGGGCTCCTGATAAACACTGCGACAAAATGGCCGACATGGAGTCGTGGTGTGACAAAATTAAATGGGCGATTGCCAAAAAAAGCCGATTTCAGCCTTCAAAGGGATGCCGGCTTTGGCGGGGATGCATAAAAAAATCCTATGGCATCATTTCACTGAAAATGCCAGGCTCGAACAAACGCACTCTGAAGTCTGTGCACAGGGCGGCTTACATGGCACACACCGGAAATGTAAATTTGCCACGGGAGTGGGATGTAAGTCACCTGTGCCAGAATTCATTGTGCGTTTGTTTCGAGCATTTGTCCCTAGAGCCTAGGGCTGTAAATAATAGCAGAAAAGTCTGCAAACGACTCAAGCAGTGCCAAGGGCACGATGGGTACCGGGAGTGCCTGCTTTAAGGTATTTAAATTTGTCAGTTACATTCCAAAAATATAATTTACAGTTCCAATTGCTTTAAAAACGTTTGCAGTAATTGTGTTCAGATTGGATGATGTGGCAGACATTTTTCAAACCATCGTCTGGCTTAGGATCCAGTTGGCCACGTTTATACAGTGGCCGTGTGGCATAATACAGCTGGAATCTTTGAGAACGCAATTGTGCTCTGCGTGTTTTGTACTCCTGACCTTTAGCACGTTTAGCATACCGTTTTTGTTTCTTATCCATTTCAGCAAGGGCTTTTGCAGCTGGGGAGCCAGCAGTTACTGGGCAACCAGCAGCTGCGCACTTTTTGACTATTGAATTGGCGTGTCTGTTATTCACCAAGTGCACTGCGCTATGGTCTCGACAAGAACCATTTCTTGAGAAGGTTAGTGTGGCCTTAGGGTTGGTTACTGCAAAGGCATGGTTCATTGATTCTGCTTTTTGAGTACTGGTGCCATATTTAGTTTTTTCAAGGGCTTCTTGGCCAAGTCGTTTGCCTAGTAGTTTGATGAGAGTCTGTTCATCACAAGTTGCTAATTTCAGTTTGCCACGGGCATCGACTGGCAGGTATGGAAACCGATATTTACCACCCATACAAATTTGGGACCACTTTTTGCAAAGACCGTGATTTCCCATGTAACATTGAACAATGGCACTTGCTGCATTTTTAGCCATGGCCGTCATTTGGGAAGAGTTCCCACCGCTTTTTTTCAGTATAGCGGCAGCCTCGGCCTGTGCCCTGTGGCTGACGTCATCGGCAAATCGATCTTGAAGGTTTTTCTTTGCCCTTTTGTTTTTGCCTGGAAACATCTCTTTACTGAATTTTGCACGACTTATGGCCGCACAGAGTGACCGGTTTAAATGAGGCGGATCTAACGAATGTTCAGTTTCCATACCTGCCACCTTACTTTGCATATATGATCTCATACCTTGTGCCAGACAACCGTCGGCATCTGTTGTCACCCTATTTACAAACAAAGGTTCTTTACAGTTTAAAAGTTTTTGGGCGCACTGAATGCCCCCGTTGCGCTCATCTCCCATATTGAAGTTCGGTGGACGAGTGGCCGTGCATTTCCCTGGGTGCTTGTGATCCCTCGCTCTGTCAATGTCACATTTTTTGCAAAGTTTGTTCTCCTGGTGGTACATGACAACATACTTGCTGGCTGTCACATTTTCAACGACAACATCTCTTGTCTGGGTGGCTGCGACGAAGGGTGTTTTCTTGCGACAGTTTCGAAGGGGATTGTTATATTGTCTGTCAGCTTCCACTGCAATTGCGCTGTGTCTCTCGTAACCCTGCAGTTCATGAATGTCTTTCACGATTTTTCTCTTGTTGCACATGTCCGTTTCATTTTCTGTGGTGATAATTTCACCACATTTGTTTGATGTACTTTGCAGGCTACTTATCGAGGGAACAGTTGTGTCCATTGCAGACAACAGCCTCCTAGCCCCAGCTGCAGCAATGCCGGTGTTGTAAAGACCAACCTGGAACGCCATGTTGGGAGTGGCAGTCCGTCGTCCTCTCCCCGTCTGTGGAATTTCGGTGAACAGTTTTGTCTTGTCAGTGCAGAACCCACACTTTTGGCAGGACAGTACCTCGGACACAGCCAAACCTCGTCGCTCCTCAGCATCTGGCATCAATGTGGGCCGGCCGCTGCAATCAGGATGTGTGCGTTGGTGATCTAGGATAGCCTGCGCTCCCAAGTCGACTGCAGAATTGATGTCGACGAACCGGTAGGCTGCTCGCTTCCCTCCATCTGACTGATCAGCTGGGCTGTGGTGCTGGAGTTCTCTTCTACAGAGGAGCTGTGGTACTGCTTCCTTCTTGAGTTGGAGTTTGTCAAGGGAGTAGTTTCAGCAACGTTTGGTCGAAGCAGCATGACTGTCCTTGTCGGCACTGCATTGGGCGTGGTACAGATGAACCCCGCTCATCTCTTTCAACAGCAAGTTGCATCTGCTGTTGTGTCGGCCTTGTGTACACTGTTGGTGAGTTCATCTGAAAATGACTGATTGGGGATTTACACTTTGCAGGGAATAGTTTATGGCCATTCTGGAACCAGCTTTTCTTCCTTTTGTACACTGCTCGTCCCAATCGACCCATACTGAAACTGCTGCAGAAATAGCTGGTTTTGCAAAATTGAGATTGTTTTCCCCCTGTGTGAGCATGTGACAGAATGCATGTGGTCACACTAACTCTCAATGCCAGAGTGATGACTATACAGCACAAGTTTGGTTAATAATTCAGAAGCCAGTCTGTACAGAGAGTTTATTTCTTTTGTTATTTTATGGGGTGGGTGGGTGGGTGGGTGGGAGGGTGGTGGATGGAAGATAGGTGTTTTACAATGGAATCTTTGGAGACAGTAATTAGCCAAGTGGCTGGGCTGTGATGGGGACAGGGCCAGGGAGTCATGAATAGGGTCATATAATAAATCTTCAGCATGTACTTTCAGAGAATTAAAGGCAGCCACAGCCAGGGATTAGTGCAGAACATCAAGGCCCATTGTGTACAGTTTTTGATCTTCCAAGGGTGTTTATTGCTTGCAATAATTTAAGAAATGACCAAAATACTACTGTTGTAATGTTCCTTATGTTACATGCCACCATTAAAATACAGGGCACCCTGTACATTTGCATATACAAAATATTCAAGCTGTGCTGAAATTAATTTAGCCCCCCAGCCCCCCCTCTTTTCACCCTTGATCCGCCCCTAAGGTGGTTATGGCCACCACAAAGTGACCCCAGATGAACCAAGAAAATAGTTCACACACATTGCAAATGTAAAAGAAAGGAATATGTGGCAAAATTTGAAGTGAGAAGGAAAGTAAGAACACCTTCCATGTGCATATTGCATGCACACAAGCTGTATTTTCCTATTCAAAACAGTAGAAAACGCCATAGCCACACCCTACACATTAGCACCTGTGGTTTCTCCGAGGGGCAATATTTTTCATTTTTTTTTTCAAAATAATGACTTTGAAGATATTCTACTTCTCCTGAATGTGGTTTTGTGTTAAAATTTGAGAGTTGCCTGCTATTAAAGGGTGCACGCCTGTAAATAGACCAAAAATCCGTCCGCCGAGCTCATGAATAAAAGTTATACCCTCAAAATATTCTATATTAGAGAGTTCTGAGAACCATGGAATTGGGGAATTGGAGACATGTGGCACTGAACCTCTGGCCTGGACTTGGAGCTTCCAATTCTGAGCATTTTGGATGCAATCGGGCCCGAAAGTGGCGCTATTTAGCCATGTTGTGGAGGGATTCTTTTTCAAAATGGCTACTTTTCCAGTTTGGGAAACATCATTCGTTTTAGGGGTGTTCTCATTTGGGTGAGAATATCTCAAAAAGTCAATGGTCAACCCACCCAAAATTGAAAAGAAAATGAAAGATGACATGTTGATCATCATTTTTCTGTGCAGCTTGAATACCTGTGAGAGTTCTGAGTATTTTTAAATGAATTTTGAAGTATGGGCATTTAGCACTAGTGTCTATGGAAATTTATTTGCAGGCGCGCACCCATAGTGTTGCCATTACAAAAAAATGAGAAAAGTGCTTCAGAAGTATCCACGCACAAATTGAGGTATGGAGTGCCATTTGGTCATGCGGTGAAATGGCTTGCAGTTTGATAAATGGAACCAGATGAACAAACAGGCATAACTTTCTTATATTTACACATATGGACTTCATTTTTACATCAGATAAAAGAGTAAGGTTCAATGAACAAACTTTACACACAACACCTATGATTTAAATCACTCCTTGGCAGTGAAAATCTGGGTTGAAAAAAAGTGAGTTTTGGACTTGTGGACATTTTGTTCACGCTCTAGTGATTTCCGCATGACTGAGCAAACAATTTGGTCCTGGGGTTAAACAGATTTCTTAACACTGATTAATTGTATCTACCTTTTTTCGCATGTTTAAATCTATGACATGTTGATGGATGTCTGTGACATGTTTAGGTGCATACACGACAGAAACCAGTAGTATCATCAAGAATAAATAGTAAAAAATACAAATGACTCATAGGGTTGAAGTCGAGCGACAGGCCAAATACACACTTCTATCACTCTTGTTTGTATCATCCGACTCAGCAAAACGAATTTTAAACATAAACTTGATTTTTGAATAAGTTTTTATAGATGACACTACCAGCTTTTTAAACTGTGCAAAAAAAAGCTAAACATGTCTTAGACTAAAACATGTCGATAATATGTTGATACAAAATGTTTAAACCCTAAAAACCATTTTACGGTGTACGGCTGTGTGCATGGCGTATGTGCCTACATGTTCTAATGAATGCAAGCCTCGGGTTTCCTTCACACATTTTCGTCAGAGAGATAAGCGTTGACCATTGCCTTTGGATAGGTCGATGGAGACGAGCTCAGCACGGTTCAAGTTATCCCAACTCAGAAGTAATAGCATTTGCTGTGACGTTTATTTATCTGTTGTGACGTCATGAGCCTTCTTCTGTAGGTTGTGCTTCTTGATGTAATCACGAAGGAAATACACGGCGCCCATTTTTCCGCACTGAAAGATACAAATATCAAAATACCAACATCAACCTAACATCAAACGTCCGATACAAATTCAATTCTATACCAGATAAAAAACCCAATTATCTTGAGGTCTATTCAGTTACTAATTCGCAAGGAGTAACTCTTCAAAATCTGCGTTCTTTACAATTCATACACACATTATTTAGATAATTTACCTGAGCGATGTAATCTCTGTCTGCAGGTTCCATATCAAAATCGGTACTTCCCAAGTATCCCGTATTGACTCCAATGGTGCGATCAATATCTGAAGTCTAGGGCAAACACCGAAAATGAAAAATGATGGAAAGTCATCCGTGTAGGATTATGATTTCCTTCCTCCATGGTGAACTGCCTTTTTTTTTCCTTACCGTTTGACCGTGCATCTTTATTTTGGGATTGTAAAATTGTATCAAATTTGAAAGCGTAGCACCAAACGCGCTTTTGAGATTTGTAATGGCCCATATTGTGTCTAACCTGATTATCAAGGAAACACAACTCATACCTTGAATGATAGACGATTGGCGTTGAGTATCAATGCATTGAGGAGAGCTCCGAACAGGCCCGTAAGATGATCGAAATCCGCCAATCGTTCAAACCCTCGGAGTTGTTCCATCATATCGACGCCTCTCTTCTCGGCAAAGGCCAGCAGTTCACAAAACTCAATCTGCTCCAGAGAAGAAGGAATTGACTGGTAAAGACTTCGCTACACAGGATTAAGCCATATAGAATTATTAATGCCCGGCGCACACCTTTCCGATTTAACGGGTTCACCGGATGACACCGTCACCGGTACGTTTTTTTTTCACCGTTGCGGTTAGACAAAGCGTTTATTTGCATACATGCCCGATTTCGTTCTATAATCGGTCACATGGTAACCAGTATCACATGATGATCAGTCACATGATGATCAGTCGCATGATGACGAAATGGCAGCTGTCTATTTTGAATCATGTGACTTCCTTCGTAAATGGGATTGGTTAACATAATATTGCGTTCGGTGAAACCTCCTTTACGGTGACATCGGATCCGGTGAGATCGGATGTGAAAAAAAAAATCAAACACGTTTGATTTCATCCGTTCGCCCCGTGTACGGTCAGATCGGTCCGAATTTTCACCGCACACATTTTTAAACGATGGTCCGATGATCCGGGAAACCGGTAAAATCGGAAAGGAGTGCCCCGGACGCCAAAACCAGGCTTTCCCCAGAACAAACATATCTTCCAAAGCCCACAAAATATTAGTTAAAATGGTTAATGACAATCAATTTACATTAATTCTTTATACAGTTTGTAGCTGTTGTTTCTTTTCGCCGTGTTTGTCAGGGACGAACTAACCTTTTGCTTGTTTTCCACGCCCAGAATGCAGGGCACTCTTACACGCTGACCTACAGCACCCTCATGAGGCAATTATTTTGTATCTGTGATTGGCGGAAAAACGCTGGCGTCACGTTTAAAGGCCATTAACGGTAACCTTTTTTTTTAGTCGCACTTGTGTCGGTTCATTTCGGCTAGCCCTAAATTCTTTGCATGTTTTTAGGTTCAGTCTGGGTCGTAAGACTGGACTTACCTCTCCATTGTTGTTGCTGTCCAGAATATCAAATATGGCGTCTGGGTTGTGAGAGTCGCTACCAAACAATAACTTGGCATCATCTTCGGTGAACGCATCAGCAGCCTGATACAGTTCAGAAACAAGAACAATGTGTTAACAAACAAAAACATCCCGCTGAGCCCACTTTAAATCTCATGACTGTAAGTTGATTTTGCAGATATCTCTAAATTTATGCCTGGAGAACAGTTTCCATTATTTCAACCATTAGATCTTGACCTTTGACCTTAAATAAACGTCTGGCGGACCACAAGACCAACCCACACACTAAGTTTGAAGTTTATGTGTCAAGCAATTCTGCTGAAACCATTTCCATTGTTTTAACAGTCGACCTTGACATTTGACCTATATGGGATCCAAAACCAATAGGCTTTTAGGGGACTCGAAGACCAACCAACACACCAAGTTCGAAGTTGATATGCGAAGTAATTCTACAGATATTCTGCTGAAACTATTTTTATTGATTTAACTTTAGGCCTAATGACCTTCACATCTGGCCTTTGGGGTCCAAAAACCAATATGAGTTTGGGGGACCCCAAAGCCAACCCACATATATACTACGTTTGAAGTTGATATGCCAAGTAGGTCTAAAGATAATCTGCTGAAACCATGTCTATTGTTTTAACCATAATGATCTTGACCATAATCACATTGGCATGTGGGATCCAAAACCAAAAGGCTTCTAGGGGACCCAAAACCACTTTGCATACTAAGTTTGAAGTTGATATGCCAAGTATTTATTGAGATATCCTGGTGAAATCGTTTCTATTCTTTTAACTATAATACCTTTGTCCTTTGACCTGTGGGCCCAAAACGAATAGGCTTCTAGGGGACCCCAAGACCAATTCACATACCAAGTTTGAAGTTGATGTGCCAAATAATTCTTGAGATATCCTGATGAAACTGATTGTGTGTCCACACACACACGTACTCATAAAAAAGCAAGACACACAGACGCATGGCCGGAAGGGCAAGGCAGATACATGCTCATTCAGCTTCCCATCAGTCGGGGCATACAAATTCAGAATCCAGTTTGTTAGTGTGACGTCGTCTCAATTCAACAATGATTACTTCACACGGTGTCGCATAGTAGACACTACCATAAGAGAGCACACACATTGTAAACTTGGAGGCTGCCATGATCCTTCCTTATATAGTTGCAAATAATGCAAACGACTTACGCCTTCTAGAGACTCCTTGAATTCTTGTTTTGAGATCGTTCCACTCTCGTCCTTGTCGTAACTCTTCAGAAGTGCAACAAACTTGGTCAGTGCTTGCTTGGAACTGTCGTTCAGTTTCACTTTCTCCTCCTTCGACTGTGCCCTCTTCCTAAAGAAATGTTTAGGGAAACAACATTTTGTTTACACGGCGTCCCTCGGATTTGCTTTGACTAGGTCTGGATGCTCGACCACCAAAGTAAAGAAAGTGAATGCCTTTATTGTTTCTTGACCTGCATACAATAAACCTAAGGGTTGAGCTGTAGGTTCATCCATTTGAGAAAGGCATAATTTGTTAATGGCATTCGTTCTTCTTTCATGAAGCCCGACAAATTTTCCTCTCATCTTCATGAACATATATTTTATTGTAGCGATCGCTTTGGACATTAATTCCATTAAGAAGAATGAATCAGAAACGAAAATATTGAGTTGCCAATAACGTCTGATACTCGAACAAAAAGTCCAATATCTATAAAATCTGCTCTTTTTTTTAAAATTCTGACCAAGTACCTGCTTCGTTCGGTATCCGGTACGGTGATAGAACACCCTGCCTTCTTGTGTTTACATGCTCGTTCGTCCAAAACTACTTTAAATGCTTCCACTTCATTTTCGGAATACTGCGGGAAAACCAAGCAGTAAATTGTTTTCAGGAAATTACGCTACACGGATCAACAATTAAGTCAAGCCATCAAACACCAACGGTGGATCCAAAGGGGAGGTTGAGATCAGGGGCGTAGCGACACCGATTTGAAGGGGAATATGAACAAAAAGCCAGGAATCTTGATTCTTTGCTCTCGGACTTTGCTTTTTTATGCATTGACTGCAACGCCTACACTCCCCTACCCCCTCGATCCCTTGAAAAGTCTTGGAACGCAACACCTACAGACACCCTTCTTTGGATCACCCTGGATCCGCCTTGGAACATGTCAACCTGTTAACATGATTACTGGGAAGGAGGATGACAGTAAAACTTACCAATACTGCTCCGACGGATTTTTCATTGAAACCATCAAACCTGTCTTCAGAGTTGAACACATCATGAAAACGACGAAGAAAACTGTCTTCCTTGTCCATAGACAAATACCAACCTCAATTGGAAAGATTACAGATATTAAGTGCGGATTCACACTAATGTGCCTACTTGTGTTCAAGGTAATATATCATGTGCTTTTTGTGCATTTTTTTTCGTAATTAATCTTATATTAAAAGATCCTATCCTGTCTGTCTGTCTGTATGATGTCTGTGTGTCACGGAAGTGTGCGGTCACACAACCGGAAGTGTGACGTCACACACACGATGTCTGATGTTCTTACATATTGGCACTTATTGTGTACCGGGAACAAAGGGCAAGAATAGGGACGAGGGTACCCCGCAAGTCTGTCTTTAGAAATTGAAGCGCCCCATAGCCCTAACGCTATGTGTTTTGAGATTTCTAAGGGGACAAAGGAGAACAAAAGAAGGGGATAAGGGTCGACAATAGTGGTGCCCCATAAACCCAATATATACCAAGTGTGTGTGTCTGTGCATGTGCCACGTTTTTTTGTGTGTGATTCCTACAGAGCGAAATGCATCCAATGTATGCAGGTGTTGAAATGATTATATGCCCAGTGGCGCACCCAAGGGGGGGGGGGGGCGCGTCGGGGGGCTTGAGCCCCCCCCCAAGAGATTGTCAATTTTTTTAAATTTTTTTGTTTGGTAATTTTTTTAGTCCCACGATTTGACCTTCGTGATATGTATGTGGCCTATTTTCGAGTAGTATAAAAGGGGTGTAAGTGGCGCCACCAACTTCAAAATAGTCCGCCCCCCGAAAAAAAACCCAATTTTTTTCCGCGGCCAAAAATTGTGGGCAACATTTTGTGAAAAAAATTAAACTTCTACAAATTAGAAAAAAAAACATTGTGAGCCCCCCTCAAAGCCAAATCCTGGGTGCGCGACTGTATATGCCCCCACTGAACCGCCTCTGAAGTCACAGTTGGCAAGTGAAAAAAATTTTTTTTTCTTTTTGATTTGACTTTTTGGCACATGCCTTTCTTTGAGACTTTCAAAAGTTAAATTTTATATCATTCTCTCTATGAAAACATTGTTGATTTTCCCCGGTTTTTAATAGCAGGTGCTAATTCCAAAGGTAGGCTCTCTCTAGCTGATGTTCTTCAGGGGATAATGAACAATTCGGATATTTAGGGGATTTATCCGACAAAGACGATGAAGAAAATGTCTATCTGCTCAGATGATTGTATTAAGTCGCCACCTGACCGATTTGCCCTGGACTTTTGGTTATTTATTAACCTCCTCATAATTGTTTTGCTACTGACGATTTTTTTTAACCTGCAAACAATAAAAACTTTACGACTGCACCCAGTTATCGGGTGATGTTTTGCCAAACACACATTTTCTTTCCAATGTTTCCACTGCACTCTACTGCGTGATTTTTATCTGCTTCATGATTTAATTAATTAGTAGTATCTGGTAGTTAATGAAGGATATTCAGATAGGGCCTTCAGTATTGGCTCTGCCCAATGCCATTACAATAATTCTTATCTGTGCTTCAGAGTTGGCTGGTCACTGTTTTCATAATGAGCAATAAAAACTTTCTTTCGACGTGAAGTTCCTGGTTTGCGGTAACGCACCACATGGATTGGTCCTTATTACGTGTGATTTGCACTGGTGTTATCTTTTGTAGTTTATTTTGCCTGACTTACCATCAAAGCAGTCAATCGGGTAGTTGTGGAGTATTCCACCATCTACAAAAATATCCTCTTCCTTCGACATTACTTTGTACCTGATGGGCATCATCACACCTTTAGATTAGAATAAGATAAAAACAGATAGGTCACTCAGTGTGATTCAACCGAATTAAGGGAAAATACAACATTTGCAAACATCAAAAAAACCGAAATGATCAAATTATCACGAAATACCTTACTGGATCGTTAGGAATGACAGTCTAAAGCATCCTTTAAAATCGTGGCTCCTGGTGTGCTGACATTTTCAAGAAAAACTGCATTTTTCCAACGCTGGTCGGCCGACCAGCGTTGGAAAAAAACTGGCTTTTTTCAAAAACTGTTCTAAATTTTTCATATTTTAGTTTTCTGACTTTTCTTTGCAATTGATCACACACCTCTGAAGAGGTACAAGCCTGCTAGACTGATTCTCTGACCTTACAATTTTCTAAAGTGTATGGTGCTCCGTTTAATCTTATTGGGGTCAGGGGAACCAGACTACAAGAACATGGTTTTTCCAGCATCTACAAGCCCAAAACGTGAAACATGTCAGTTCAACAATATTTTCTATAACACGTATCCTCCAAATCCATTTATATCTGAAAATTGAAGGAAAGGCAAATGTTGTACATTACCTTTGAGGGCAAAACAAAATTTTCAACCCAACTCAAAACCACAAAATTGTAAATTAATATCAATCTCAAACAAGCCGCGAATTATTTCGATGATGAGTTTATAAAAAGCGAGACGAGGCACGCCTTGTTTAGCTGCTGGACTCGACAGTTGCACTTCTGGACATAATACTCAAATTTCATTCAGTAATACTCATATTTCATTCAGTCAAACAGACCGTCTGTTGGTCGGTCTGTCCGTCGGTCGGTGTGTCATGTTTTTAAATTTTATTTGTCTGTTTATTTTATTTTATTTCTTTCTGGTAATGAAACCAAGTGTTCCTCAAAAGTACCCTAAGCACTGTAGCTCGAAAGCCTGAAGAAACCTGTAGAGAGAAGACAATGAGAAGAAATTACAGTTTTAGAGGTGGGAGGAAAAGCCCAGAGGAATATTCTGAGGAAAACCCACGGAATCAGGCAGGGACTGAAAACCCAATCCACATATTGGCCCGGGCGGGATTCGAACCCGGGTCACAGCGTTGGAAGGCGAGGAAAGTACCGCTACGCCAACCTGACTCCCCCTTAGGACATTTCACTCTTAATACGCAAAAGCTTGGTCTCTTGGTTGGTCCTTCAGTCACTAGACTGGCCCTGCAGGTCCAGCCAAAACCAGGTCCACAGTCTGCTGCAGGACTTATGGATCAAAGTTCAAAGACTGCGACAAAACTTACCCGGTACGGTTTCAGAAGCGCGAATGGCCAACCATATCGGCATATCGGGTGTCGTCTTCACGTGAAGATATTCAGCTCGCAAGCGATTTAATGACACAGTAGTCAAACACAGTTCCCGCCCTGTCTGTTCATAGAACTGTATGGATAAAAATAAATCAAAAATAGCGAACCTTTCAGAATAGGTAATAATCCAACTCGATTAATAACTGGTTAATGCACTGCGACCTCTATGGACTCGTGTACAAGCACCCCCTCAAGAGTTACAAAGAGAGAGTTGGGAGGGACCACTGACATCACAACGGAAAAGACAATGGCAGGAATGGGCGCATTGTTCAAATTACTTTAATTAAGAAATTATTCGTGACTTCAAGCAGAGTGTTCCTCCCAATGAGCTCATAAAAGTGATTAAAAAACTCATTCACTGCTCATGTGCGAAGTCAATTGCAAACTGATACAGAGAGCAAGTTCAGGCGACCATTATCATGTTGCGGCCATCTTGATTTTCCCCGTTCTAATCAACGTAACCAAATCGAGGCTGGAAGGAAAAAATAGCCTGGTTCCTTTCTGAACAAAGAAACATGATCATCGAGTACTGTTATTGGATACAGGGAACGTGACTGAAATGGTGGCAGCATACTAAAGGTATATTCGCTTTTTTCACACTTTCCACCATCGGCATGCAGAGCCTCGATCTTGCAACTTTACACAAGAAATATATATATCAGACATACATACGCACGCCCACACCCATGTTTACGTTACATATTCAGTGTGGACATTCCTTTGTTTTCGTGTAGTTAAGAAAAACCTGTGAAAAAAAATATCATTTTACTCACACTGTGAAACTCTTTCAACCCATTTTTTCTATGATTCCCTTCAGTGTTTCTCTTTTGTTGCCACAGATAAACCTAACCCCCAAAAATGTCTTCAAACCTGTTTTCGAGAGAGGGGGAAACACTGTGCGGACGTGGGCAAGTCCACACAACGTCGCTGCTACCTGGTTTATGTGGACCTCTTTTGTTCGAAAGTCCACACAGTGAATGTAATGCTTGTACACACGGACACACAGAAGGAATACGCGATCGCAATATCACCATGTATGGCTTATAACCCAGGGGGATACAAATCGTCAAAATCTTTAAATGTTGAAGAGCATGGGAAGAGCAGGTGTAAATATACTGGCGGAGTTAAGATTTTTTCTTAATCCTTTCCCTATGCGTACCCTTGGTTTTGTTTGCCAGTTGCTAAATATAATGTTCATCCCCTTTAACCCATTTCCATCGTCACAATTTGCTTCTATCAGCTTCCCGATTCGCTTTTAAAATCTCCATCCCGCTGCAATCTGCCAGTCTGCCCCCACCCCCCTTCCCTGACCACGTTACTGCCCTTAGCGTCAAATTGAGGTCCAACATCACCAATGCTTTGCGAATACACAATGCTTTGCGAATACACAACAAACACCTCCAACTCCTCCCCCACCCCGTCCGTACCTCTTTGTTAATTGGCTATCTTTTTAGCTCAGCACGAAGCTCGTGTTGTCCGCACACAATTAGTTTTTCGCCTCGCGAGCCGAAAGAAGTCAAACAGGACAGATACTTTCCTCACGGCCTCGCCAGGCAGAAAACTCAGCAACAATTCACCGCACACGGGGATATTTTGTAAGCTTTGTGCTGAGCAAACGGCCTCGAACGACTTTTGCTCAGCACGTAGCTTTCGTGTGCGGCGGGCTTTATGGGAGCTTGGTATGTGGCTTTCGCCCACACTTGGCTACTATTAGAAAGTGCGCATTACCGAATCAGTCTATACGATCCTTGCATTAATAAGATTTTACCTGCTTGAATGTGAGCTCTGGGTTACCGAATTTGTGCTGGATCCGATCCTGAAAATACATCATCAGTTTGTTGGCTGGATTGGCGCCCATCTTGCGGTATAGGTTGATGCCCTGCCCAATCATACCAAACCTGGCATCTACACAGACATTTAACAAGACAAGGAAAACATCGTAAAGCTGGACACAGAAGATATACACATTTATATTCAATCTTTGCGAAATGTTTGTCTGGAACTTTCAAAGTTAAGGAACTTTTGACTGCAAAATAGAGAGCAAACATACGGCTGGACGCCGACAGGCCTTGCTTTAGGGAATTTACTACACCAAGAGAAAACTAGTGGCATCATGTACCGTCTGAAATTTTCTTTCAAACTCTTAGGTCTCAAGACTTGTCTGATTCCCTGATTGTTGGTCCATTCAGCAGCTTTCGAACAACGTTTGTCGAGAACTACCTTTATTATGACACCTTTTGACTGCGATATAGAGAGCCAGTATGGGCGCTGCAGGCCTTACTAGGGATTTACTGCACAAATAAGTAACTAGTGGCATCATGTACAACATCTGAAGTTTACTCCAAAACTCTTTGGTCTCAAGACTTGTCTGATTCCCTTTATTAAGTTTGTCGAGAACTCCCAATCTTAAGACACCTTTTGACTGCGATATAGAGAGCCAGTACGGCTGAGCGCTGCAGGCCTTATTAGGGATTTACTGCACAAAAAGGTAACTAGTGGCATCATGAACTACATCTGGATTTTCCCCCAATACTCCTTGGTCTCAAGACTTGCCTGTTTACCAGCTTGTTGTCCTACTCAGCAGCTTTCGAACAACGTATAGTTTGTCTAGAACTACCCTTATTAAGGTACATTTTGACTGCGATAAAGAGGGCCAGTACGGCTGGGCGCTGACAGGCCCTCATTTGGGATTTACTGCACAAAGAGGTAACTAGTGGCATTATGTGGATTACACAATGAGCCAAATGTAGCCCATTCAGTGGCGTCGACACGGGTCATCCCAGTTCAAACTTATGGGCAAAGGTATCTCCAAAGAGGACCAGCCGAGAAAAGAAAGAATCTTTATGAGAGAGCTGTCGCAGAAGTTGAGGCGCAACAGCAACAAAGAGACATGATCCAAAATGCAGAGCGGGTAATGAGAACCAGAGCAGAACTTACGTGTGGAGAAATGGTTGAAAAAAAACGTTGAAGGACACTGGGGCTTATTTGTGACGGCTTATGCAGCAAAGTTATGTTTATCCCAAGCCAAAACAAGACGAGAGAAGACATTAGATAACACAAATGATTGTTTAGACAGACCTCTTTACTCTATGAATGTGCCTGAAATTATGCAACACTGTTAACCCCTTATCTAGAACAAAGCCAATCATGACATCACCCGTTCACATTGTCTCTGATTAGTCATGCGTGACCCTAGCATTATCTGGCTTGCACCGAAATGAAGAGTTCCAAATGAGCTGTAAAATAAAGTGTACACTTATGAAAAAACTTTGTTGATTATTGAGCAATTTACCCCGAAACCCCGGTTCCTGGTTTTCAGGACACACTCGTAAAATTATCTTTTCTCACCCATAAACAGGGTGCTTGCGTCAAAGGCACACATTTCCTCCATTTCATAGGAGTCATATCCAAGAGCAAGGAAGGAAGTCATCATGGCCCCGATGCTGGCGCCTGAGAACCTCTTCAGGTTTTTGGCAATTCCGACCTCTTCAAGAACCTGCAAGACAACATCAGCTTGGACTAAATGGAATCTATTGTAATCTAAATGTAATCTAAAATGTAATCTAAATGTAATCTAAATTTGTTTTCCTGAGTCATATATTTTATTGTTTATGCATTGTAAAGCGCATTGCGAGCCTATGAAGCCTATGAAGCGATACAAAAGCAGTTCACCTCTTACTGCGCCTAACGCTTAAGTATAGTTTTTACCCCCCGATAATTTGTAATGAGAGCCCTTTTTTACGAGTGGATTTTTTTCACGAGCGTCGCGCGAACGTCGGCCATGGTGCCACCATGAAAGGCGCCACCTGCTGTACGATATAGTCCGATTTAAGCATCGCCCTATAAAAAGATTGTGTCCGGACCCCGCCCCCCCTTCCCCCTTTTTGATTTTACGGAGGCTGGGTGACTGGTGAAAAAAAACCCTGTATAACTTTCAGCACGGGTGAGGCTAATGCCTCTTTTCACGTCCCCCATTAAAAAGCACCTTGTTACGCAACTGCATTATGCAACGGATTCGCAACAGCCATAGAAACCTCACGGTGATCCTGGTTCATTGCGCCGAGTTGACCTCCGAGTCACGTAACGACTATTATGCTCAATATAACTCCAAACGTGAGAAAGGAACTGGTTTTGCGGAAAACAAAGTGTAGTGTTCTATTTAAGGTTTTTTAATCCATGTTTATGACGCGACAATGACTGAAGACCCGATATAGAAAGCGCCCACTGATATGGAAAATGAGGCGGTTGTCTTGAATAATTAAACAGCGAATCTGCTCACATACTACTCAATACGGTGACAATAATTAAATGTCTTTTTTTTCTTGATTTCCCAAAAATTATGAGGTTGAAAATTCCAGGCAGGAGATGCGGAAGGAAAAAGAAGTAATCAAAAAATGGACCAAGCTCTCGGCGAAAGATTTATTCAGATGGGACCTGGGCCTAAGTTGTTAATGTCGGGCGAAGACCAAAAAGCGGCTTCAAATCGATAAACACGGGCAGATTGGACACACATACTTGTTTCGTAACTGTGGGGACTTTACACGAGTTGTCCCGTGGTATTATCATCATCATGGGAACCGACGACGCTGTGGGGACAGCAGAAAGTTCCCATAACTCGGCCTTCATTTGCGAATTGCTTAACGATAAAAAACCTTCCCCATTACGCGGCGAGGCGACGGCCCGCGTAATTTACTTTTCCATACCACATGCTAGCCCCATAAATGTGGCCTATTTCCTGGACTGCCTCCGTAAACATAGGCCACACATCCACATGTACAAAAATCGTATCGACTTTGCCAAATTTTGATTTTCACATTAAGGCTTAGTTTGTAGGATTTTTTTGCTTTAGAAGCATACTCACCCTCTTTATAGGCTAATCAGAAAGTGCTGCCTTTTTCAGATGTATATTTTTCGTGAAATTTCCAGATTCACTTTTACACGTTTGCGTATCAAAATTTCAATATGAAATTTCACAAAAATTAGACATCTGAAAAAGGCAACACTTTCTGACTAGCCTATAAAGAGGGTGAGTATGCTTCTAAAGCAAAAAAATCCTACAAACTAAGCCTTAATGTGAAAATCAAAATTTGGCAAAGTCGATACGATTTTTGTACATGTGGATGTGTGGCCTATGTTTACGGAGGCAGTCCAGGAAATAGGCCACATTTATGGGGCTAACCACATGCATGCTACTCTAGAGTATAGTCTGAATATAGAATTATGCTGGAGGGCCCTATATATGCAATGGTTTAAGGTTTAAAACTACCACATCGATGAGTCAATGTTGTAGTGTCATGTATACTACATTGGATTTAATACAAATCCGACTGTGTGAGTTCGATTCCCATTGGATGTTTTTTTAAATTTCTTCTTCTTTACTTTTTTTTTTCTCTCTCAAAAACATTTTTGGAACATTTTTTTCATACCAATATGTGGTTTGGAGGTTTTTTTTCAGGGAAAATAAAGTCCGAGAACCTGACTTGCAACTCAACGTACTTCGAAATGCGCCCATAACGAATGTATGTATATGTGTACAGAAAAAGATTTCGCGGGATACAGGCAGGTATGCATGTACATACATACAACGTGTGTATCTGTGTATTGGTGCGTGACCATGCATGGACTACATGATTTTAAGCTACCATATGCTCGCGGAACGCAACGGGGTGTACATGTATTTGTTTGTCGTTTTAACTTGTACAAATTTTAAGATCATGCGCTTACCCTGATTGTCCCAATGTACGCCATTCCCTTACTGCCACCTCCTTGAAGAGCCAGATTCTCGAAGGGGAATTCATAGCCCTCAAATTCTTCTTTCTCCTCTGGTGTTAGAATGGGTTTTCTTTCTATACGTGGCAGAACAGTAGGAGTGGCCATGATGCGTTTTGCTGGTGGTTTGCATGCAGTGTAGAAGTCTAGACATGGGGTCGCTGGTTGGATCGATTGTTACAGCTCAGTATCGGCACACAAGGTAGCAGACCAGTAAATAAACTTCCATAGACCCCAATGGTAAATGCTCCCACTTCAAAAATTCGGGAAAAATACTCACAACTCTCCAAGGTGTTCGAGACACACATCAAATTAAAGCTTATTTCATCATCTTTCAATTTCTGTTCAATTTACGGGGGGTCCACTGATGACTTTTAGGAGAAATTTCCATCTGAAGACGATCACCCCTGAAAATAGTCCTGAAGCCCATCGCCATTTTGAAAAACGATGCCTACACTCCATTGCAAAGTAGAGCGCTTTTAGGGTCCAAATTACATCAAAATTACACAGAACTGCAAGCTCCAAGTCCTGTGCACGGTTTCCATCCATATTTTTGACAAACCCTCAAGTTCATGGCCCACAGCATGCTCAAATACCGAAGATTTTGAGGGCATGCAAATCGTGATTTGGCCGGCGCAGGCAATTTCGGACCGATTTACTGGTCTGCACCCTATAGAGAAGCGAGGTTTTGAAAAATTTCTCCAAACCACTTGTACGGCACGAGGAAGGATGGATGACTCATATTTCATCAAAAAATGGCGAGAAAAAAAATCTCTGACTGCGATTTCTGGCCTGAAAACAAGCCCTCCGTTTGCGGCTTCCTTACTGTAGGGCGCCCCCAATGGGCGTGAATTGAGTTTTTGCTCCTTCCGACCCCAAATTACCCCCCCCCCTTGTTCGCTCGAAATTGCTGTGATCGGAGGACGGTCCATCGGCCCTATTCAGATTTTGGGCGCATTTGTTGCGGAACCCCCATTGGGGACCCCCTTTGAAACGCTGCCCCCAGGTTCCGCCCCCCTGAAAAAACCACTCCGCAAACATTTTGACAACAAACGGTGGAAGGCGCCATTTTGAAACTACAGAGAAGCGAGGTTTTGAAAAATTTCTCCAAACCACTTGTACGGCACGAGGAAGGATGGATGACTCATATTTCATCAAAAAATGGCGAGAAAAAAAATCTCTGACTGCGATTTCTGGCCTGAAAACAAGCCCTCCGTTTGCGGCTTCCTTACTGTAGGGCGCCCCCAACGGGCGTGAATTGAGTTTTTGCTCCTTCCGACCCCAAATTACCCCCCCCCCCCTTGTTCGCTCGAAATTGCTGTGATCGGAGGACGGTCCATCGGCCCTATTCAGATTTTGGGCGCATTTGTTGCGGAACCGCCATTGGTGACCCCTTTTGAAACGCTGCCCCCCCCAGGTTCCGCCCCCCTGAAAAAAAACCACTCCGCAAACATTTTGACAACAAACGGTGGAAGGCGCCATTTTGAAACTATAGAGAAGCGAGGTTTTGAAAAATTTCTCCAAACCACTTGTACGGCACGAGGAAGGATGGATGACTCATATTTCATCAAAAAATGGCGAGAAAAAAAATCTCTGACTGCGATTTCTGGCCTGAAAACAAGCCCTCATTTGCGGCTTCCTTACTGTAGGGCGCCCCCAACGGGCGTGAATTGAGTTTTTGCTCCTTCCGACCCCAAATTACCCCCCCCCCTTGTTCGCTCGAAATTGCTGTGATCGGAGGACGGTCCATCGGCCCTATTCAGATTTTGGGCGCATTTGTTGCGGAACCGCCATTGGTGACCCCTTTTGAAACGCTGCCCCCCCCCAGGTTCCGCCCCCCTGAAAAAAAACCACTCCGCAAACATTTTGACAACAAACGGTGGAAGGCGCCATTTTGAAACTACAGGTAGCAGACCAGTAAATAAACTTCCATAGACCCCAATGGTAAATGCTCCCACTTCAAAAATTCGGGAAAATACTCACAACTCTCCAAGGTGTTCGAGACACACATCAAATTAAAGCTTATTTCATCATCTTTCAATTTCTGTTCAATTTACGGGGGGTCAACTGATGACTTTTAGGAGAAATTTCCATCTGAAGACGATCACCCCTGAAAATAGTCCTGAAGCCCATCGCCATTTTGAAAAACGATGCCTACACTCCATTGCAAAGTAGAGCGCTTTTAGGGTCCAAATTACATCAAAATTACACAGAACTGCAAGCTCCAAGTCCTGTGCACGGTTTCCATCCATATTTTTGACAAACCCTCAAGTTCATGGCCCACAGCATGCTCAAATACCGAAGATTTTGAGGGCATGCAAATCGTGATTTGGCCGGCGCAGGCAATTTCGGACCGATTTACTGGTCTGCACCCACAAAGGTCATTCGATTCAAGAAAGAAGCCGTGGCTAGCGTATACCATAGAGTAAGGACCCAAGGAGTTCGTACTCCAAGACTTCAAAAGTAAAATGATATGGTCGCCGCGCTCGAAAGCTACAATAGAAAGCACCTGGCGCCAGCTTGCTCAGTTGCTCACTACGCTAATCTCGACACAATAGAGATCCGCGCTCACTAATGCCAAAAAAAAAGGAGTTTGCATGGCTTCGTAGACAGTACCATGGTAAATACGCATGCGCAGTTGTCATACATCGATCGCTAAAAATGAATGATTTTGAAGTGTTTGTTCGGAGTTGGCTAATACTGGCTAACAATGTGGTCAACATCACTGAAACAATCATTTCATGAAGAACAAAATGCTCTGTACCTTTAGTGTGAAAACTTGTGAAATTTAAAAAAAACCACCACATTTCATCAATGATATATTGCCAATTAAAACTTATCTGAAAGAAATCCAATTTATCTCCAAATTACAGGGACAGATAACGCTTTTAAGCACCAACAACTGCACATTGCTAACTAAAGTTCATAACTCACATCTAACAACTGCGCAGTTGCAAAAACCTCAGTCTTGTCATAAAATATATTTTTCAAAAAAGAGCAGCGACGTGACATGACTTATTATGCAGCATATAGGGAGGTTGTTGGTTACCAACTAAAAGGGCGGCGACGATCATCGTGTTCAAAGGCCGCTGGCATTCACGCTTTGAATGGTCGAGGCTTGCAGTCACAGTGCTATAGACATTCCCGAGGGATTGGTATGTTAATGGTCAAAATGTAAATCGCCCAAGAGTTCTGACTCCTTGGGTCCTTGCTCTATGGTATCAGCGCACTAATGTCATTCAATTCAAGAAAGAAGCCGTGGCTAGCGTATACAGATCTCTCACAGCGACCAGTGACCATGTGATCCGGGCAACATCCACGTACCTGTAATACAGCATGAAAGTAAAAGGCTACGCAGCGAGCCACTCGACTCTCGCACGGCCCGCCTGCGAATTATTTTTCCCCCCAGACAACATCGTACGGAAGGTTGTTGAGCGCCCTCCACGATACTTTTATTATTCGCAGGTAAATGCCATAAATTACGGTTTGCTGTCGAGCTCTTCGATATGGCTCAGCTGGATATAAGGCCAAAAAAAAAAAGTCTCCGGTTTCTGGTATGGAGCTTGCCCAAAAAGTGGTGCGGCGACGCGGTTTTTTTTTTTACCTGATTTTTTTGCTTCAAATGTCGGCTTATGACTGCAAATGGTGCAAATAAACATAGTGCAAATATATGGGAGTCCAGAGAGGCCACATAAAGCTTGTTCTCGACCATAACCCAATCTAAAAACACGTTAAAATTGTGCAGCAGCAGGATTCCAGTCAAACCAGTGAGTTTGGCGGTTTTGAGACATCATCTTTCATTGAAAAAAAAAAAAAATCATTTTGCCGACGCGCATGGCTACGGCGACGCGCGCGCATACCAGAAACCGGATACTTGTTTTTTTGGCCTAATGGAATGGTTTTTGAGATCGGAGAAGGTGAGTTAGAAACCACATTTTTTTCAATCATTTTTCTTTTCTAATTTGCCGCTTTGGAAGATTTTTTTTAAAGGGAAATAAAAAGTCCGAATTTTATTAGGTTCAAATTCATTTCATTGTTTTCTTTACATATTTTTTCCTCATGTTCTAAGGGAAGTAATGTCCAAAACTTGCTTGTACCCCCCACCCTGCAAACAGGACGCTGGGAAGGGCTGACGAATTAACGCTCTGATTGGATAGATTTTGCGTGACCTGTGACCTGCAAGTCATCACGACCACGACCCTGCAAGGTTTGAAACGGCTGTTAAGACCGAGTCATTCATCACTCTTTTATTCTCATTCATAAATGCGGCGCCTTTTTTGGTTGAAAAGCATAACAATGTCAGAAAATCCGTAAAACTTATTTGTTTTGTAAATATTCAACTCCCATCAGTTGCTCAGGCTCCGTTTCGAAATTAATTAAATAAAAATTTGATGCTCAAAATTATTTTGTCCACATGGTCCGCAATGAAAAAGAAATCACATCCGGTATGGTGTGTATGCATTTCTATGGCAAACTTTTCGGATAGTATTTGCGCGCGTTGGCTAACCGCTCTTAGCGTACACCTCGTTCGGTTTTGCCGTAACCCTTTCACCTTTTGTAACTTTTGGCAAATGATTTCTAACTGTTACCACAATAAAACACTCAAGTTGAATTTATCTTGGTATTCTTAATATAAAATTGACGAAACAAAGAATGTAAAAAAACCCCAAAAACCAAAAAACACCCGAATTTGATTTACTACCCCTAAATCATATTGTCGTTCCTTGGTCTGATTTTTGTGCACGTTTGTTTTCATATCGTGACTTTACTTGCGTGAGGACGAGAATGTATAACGTTGCGAAGACTTACCTACCTGCAGCCGATGGGTTCTAGATTTAGTGGGGCTGGCTTAAGCAGATCGTGGGTGCAGGTGAGTCCTCTCAACGATAAATTTTTGACTTTTTTATACGTACGAATGAGGTTTTAAAGTTTATTCACACAATTTGAAAATTTTGCTTCTATTTCACTTTCAGTTTTCACTTGCTAATCTTCGTACACCGATCTAGTAAGATTTTCCGAAGTGAGAGGTGATTTTTGGCACGATATTTCTCATGGCATGTCAGGCGATTTATCAGTGCTGTAATTCGTCGGATCGGTGCGCGACATCGCGTAGCTGCAATCGGCTCAGTGAGAACGTGTCTCGGACGCTGAATTCAGGCCCAATTCAAAACATGATTCAGCAACTTTTGATTTGAAATCGAGATCCTAGAATGTTGTTTTTCTCGAAATATACAGCTGAAGCTGAGCTGAAATTTCATAAGGTCAGTTGTTCAGCACCCTTCTTTAGATTTTGAGCACTTTTGTTGCTTCAAAAGAACAAAATGCAAAAATTACAAATAATGGACTTTTACTTAAAAAAACAAAGGCGGAAAATATCATCGTTATGTTGAGCAAAGCTAAATTCTCTAATATTACCATATGGGCAAATCAAGTGTTTATTTAATGAATAGAATCCTTGTCTTGCAAAAGACGGCTCTTAGAATTATTAATGCTGTTCATTTTCTTAGTTCCTCTGACCCATTCGTTTACAACGATAAAACTCTCAAGGTTCCTGACATTCACTTGCTTCAGTTTGGCTCATTTATCTATCAGTTTATAACAACTTAATTACCAAAGTCTTTGCAAATAATATGTTTATTTTAAACACTCGGATTCATTCGTGTAATACCAGACCTGCCAAAGATTGTCATTTTCCTTATGTACGCCTTTCCAAATCATTTAATTGTGTATCATTTCAAGGTCCTGAATTTGTGGAATTCTTTAGGTACTAATTTTAAATAAATTAATAGCATGCCCGTCTTCAAGAAACAACTCAAACTTTGGCTAGTGGATAACTATTGTCAAGACTGATTTACACAATTTGTATTTATTCACTGTATATACCTTTGTAATCACCTTAGATACCTTTATTGTCGAACGGAATTGTCAGCCTCTTTGTGTTGTCTTGTCGTGATTGTTCTTTGCTTCCTTATGTGCAGCATTAACTTAACAACTTCAATATTGTTTTCGTTTATTGTCATTATAATTCAAATGTCATTTTCAATGTATGTCAGTACACAATTTAAGGGGATATCTGGTTTCCAAGCTCTGCTTTTTGGAGACCTCCTCCAATTGTTGCTTTATATGTACATTTTCTGTTATTTCCAATATAGTGAGCAAGTGGAAAAAAAATGAACTGAACTGAACTGAAAAAAATAAAGAGCCCTGTAAAGATCAATACTTGTCAAAATTATTAATTTGTATATTTCCGGTCGGATGTGTGATTGATATCATTGAGTGACCATTTATTTTAACAAGAAGAAATACGGATGCCAAATCAAGGGTCATTGCCTAATGTGACAAACCAGGGTTAAACTTCTTGGATGGGCACGGGGGGGGGGGGTGCACCATTTTTTTCAAGGGGGTACTGGAGCCAAGTAAGTGGTATATGATTTAGTGCAAGTCAAGATTTATATGGGGGTCCAACCCGGGGCACGGACCTCTGCTGGGGGGCACGTGCCCCCTCTCCCGCTGTAATGACCCTGACCTACAAATGGCATCAAGATGGATATGAAATTAGAGGGGTATGAAATTATCTGTTACTCACCGATAAACAGGGTGCTCGCGTCAAAAGAGACCATTTCCTCTATTTCATATAAGTCACATCCAAGAGCGACGAAAGAAGCCACCATTGCACCGATACTTGCTCCTGAAAACCTCTTCAGGTCTTTGGCAACTCCGACCTCTTCAAGAACCTGTAAGAGAACATCCCTCTGGCTTAAATTATGATTCGAATGATAGGGCATATCAACAGTCGCGCGGGTCGAAAGTAGCTATAGACCCTAGGAATACATTACATAATGCAGTCTGTTTTTGTGTGTGTTCCAACTCATCAAGGTTTTAAGATCATGACCTTACGTGCTCAAAACGATGCAAAAGAAGACCAGGCCAACTTCACTCACTCTTCAATCAGCAAATTTCTCCAAAACTGTTACTGGGCAAAAGAAAAGTTCCTCAGTATTTCACCAACCGAGTTTGAAGACTCAATTCAATTTTTAAAGGAGACTTTTCTTCAATCTTTGGCAGTGGCTTGCACAAGAGAGGAAAGTCAAGTGATTTCAAAATGAGGCTAAAGACTAGACTTCTACATGTCCATCCATGGTCCAACTGTTTGACAAGACTGGCTTTTTCATTCATTGTCATTAGTCTGGTGCCTGACTAAAGGAGAAATGTGCAGAAATAGTGACCTAGTACCCGACATTCTAGATATGTCTTTTGATGCAGTATTGATGCAGTACTGAAGAGTTGTTGGACTGGTTGTTTCATGTGCCAGTCTATTTTCTTGAATTGCATGTTTTTAGTACCTTAACTGTCGAGACTCTCATACACAGTATTGAGGGTCCCACATTTTCGGACTAAAACTTACCCGGATTGTCCCAATGTACGCCATTCCCTTACTGCCACCTCCCTGAAGAGCCAGATTCTCGAAGGGGAATTCACAGCCCTCAAATTCTCGTTTCTCCTTTGGTGTTAGAATGGGTTGCTTTCTATACGTGTCAGAACACTAGGAGTGACCACAAATTCGTATCCTTGTCGAGACACGCACACAATGAACAAAACATTGTAAAGGTCTCCACAGGGCAATTTCTACAGATGAATAGGTCTCCACAAGGTTTTCACGAAATAGATATATGGGTTTTACTAAAAAACTAGGAATTTTCAAGGTGGGTTGATCCGTCGCAAATGGAAGAGGTTTAGAAAAGGGATATCAAGTCCAAATTTCAGCCAAGGAAACTAATTCTGGTTAAAATAAGAGCATTTTGAAACTCCACTTTCAAAATTGAACACTTTACTACACGAGAACAAAGAAATGTCTCCACAAGGATACAAATTTTAGAATGGGTGGTCATGATGCCTTTTGCTGGTGGTTTGCTGCATGTGCAGATGTACGTGGGCGTTAGGATAAGACAACGTGTAGGCCATTCATGTGCGAAGCTGCCTGTAGCCAGATGGCGAGGTGGCAAAACGTCATAGTCAGCTGAGCAGATGAAAACATCTTTCATTCGCACGTGGTTTTTATCGGTAGCTATTATTATGTTAGCCTTCAGCACTGCAGACTGAGGAACCATTGAGTTTTAAGTAAATACGTCTGGGATTGATATTATGTCACACTGTATTGTCGCAATGGGTGAATGTGCAATAAAGCCATTCATGAATAATTCAATAGTTTCGAATCGCTGCAAGACACTAATCGGTTCTCGGTCTCGTTTTTCCCCTTAAAGTAAGATTATCCCAACAATACATTTGATGCAGAAAAACAATTGATAAAATTGGCAACGGTGGATTTGAACCAGCACGGACAACAGTTAAACCCAACAGAAACATTCATTCACATTCATTGAAATAAAGGTTGAATCATTGATCGTAATGTTTTCCCCCCGAAATTTTTAATAAGCTCAAATGAACATTCTAAAGCTATCGACACGAAAAAGACTACTGATTGCTAAAAAATACATGTAGGCCTGTTCATTTAGATCCGAATTAAATTACGATCAAACGAGTATTCGTGTTTGCTTCTGTTTTACATATCATTTTCACTCTGGAGAGATTTTGCACGGTATTATAATCAATAGCCACTGACCTACGCCCTCTAGCGTCAAACGATGCTTGCCTCATCAACCCCGCTTTTAATTTCCAACAGCCAGCAAGGATATTAAATAATATAAAAAAAAAATGTACCTAAGAACAATTTTAGGATTTGTTCACCAAGGTAAATAATCGTTTAAACAATTCCCTCTTTGTTTATCCTGAAGGAAAAGTTGTTTCGGCCTACAATGTCTGTAGCATACTAAGGGGCGGGGTACCCCATTGCCGCCCCAGTTACCGCCACCCACATAACATATATAAAATCTTAAATTGCACAAAAACACCTACAGGTTCCCCCTGAAGTTTAACCCTTTTTCTGACGCATACTTGTGCCGAGTATTCTGTTATAATATAACAGAATAATCGGCACAAAATGTATGCGTCATTTAACCCTGCGCAGCGTTTACAAAAAAAACTTTACCGACAACTCGTCGGGTACTTTCCCGCACTACGCAAGACCCTATTTATAGCAATACAACAAAAAGCCACGTGCCAGACAGTGTCCAGACAGTTGCCAGACAGTGCGCTGGAAAGACGATTGACTGGCGGCTGTGGTATGCAGTTATAAAGGGAGATGACTGTGTCAAGTTACAGGTCTTTGTTTATGTTTCAATGAGACTTGGCAGGAGGCCCGGTCGAAAGCTTGTTGACACGGCCTGGGTGTAGCCCTGGCTGCAAAGTTCATTGAACCAGCTTATTTGGCAAGGGTCGAATGAGGATTAGATGGAAGGTGACCTTCATTGGCCCTCAATTTTTTTTCCCCCAAAAAATTCGGTTACCTGGGGCCGAGTTCTTAGAAAAGTGTAAATTAAAAATTTCACAAAATATTATCATATACCAGTTAATATATAAAGATACTAGAAATAGCAATTACATGTATATACCAGTTATACTAAGACAATGCAATCATAAGGGTGCCCACTGCAAGCATTCAACGGCAGCAGTTCCATTATAAATAGCGAGCTTTTTACAAAAGAATATTCTAAATTGACAAGCAGATCATCAAATATTTATACAACAGTACTTAAAAACTATTTCTCTAATACGATTGATCACAACAGACAAATCAAGAAAAATATTAATTACAACATTTGTGTAATTTCAAAGAGTCTTTACATTTATAAAAATTGAAAATTATCGTTGATCCAAAAGCAAAATTCTCAAAAATATTCTCATAATTATACCAGTTATATCATAGACAATAGCAAGTACGGATAAACCGTTTTGAATACCCATGGTAGAATCGGCAACAAGAAAGGCCTACTCGAAATACCTTTACAAATCCTTAATCGTGACAAGCAAACGACCCTTGCAACCATCATGATATTATGTCCTATTACTGAAAAATATAAAACACTGCCATCAATTGCATTGATGTGGGAATTATCTTTCTCACGAGGATTAACACAAAAGGTTACTGATAAATACCGCCCTCAATTTCCATAAAAAGCAAATTCAATACTGCCTTCAAGAGTCATCATATTCTTCCACCATAATATTGCTGTATGATGTACAGCAAAGATTTCCAATTATTCTGCTTATACTTTTCTCTGTATCTCGCAACAATTTCAAAGTTGACTAAATTTGATTTCCATGTGAAGGCTTTCAAATCGAGAAACCATGTCCCGCAAATACGTTCCTTTTTAAAAAAAAATATTATTCTGCGTCCCTAACAGTGGAACCCGAAAGGCAAACACATTTACATCATTACAGATGAAATTCTGGTTGACTTACTGAACCACAGACTCGATAGTGACGTTGCTAGCATCCACGATGGTCCTCTTGATCTTCCTCTTAGAAGCTGCCTCCTGACGTTTCCTGGTGCAAAGATCCGAGATGGTGTAGAGGTAAGGGTTGAGGGAAGAATTGATGGGCAGGACGAAGACGACGATCCAAGCATAAGCCTCAGTTGGAATCTCCACCACACGAGCCTGGGCAAGGATACCCGTGATGATGACTGGTATCCAGCAGATGAAATCCGTGGAGACAATGGCGGCCATTTTGATGGCCATCCTCACCTCGTCGTCCTGGCCCTTGTGGCGCCGCACCTTCTTGACTGACCTGGAGACGTTGACAAAGATGGCGATGTAGCAAGCCACGATCACACAGAAACACAGCAGGTTGACGCCCAGGAACAACACGATGGAGAAGAACCAGGAGGGGCGGGTACCAGCGGGGACTGGTATCCCTACGGTCAGATCGCTCATCCCCCGTGCTTCAACGGTATGCTCCCGGATCTCGTACTCGGTGACCTTTGTCCTCAGTGGCAACCCAATGCAGACGTCGGACAGGCCGTATATATCCGACTGCTCGTCTGTGGCCAGGATGGTGGGAACCAGTGCGATTACCGACGTACCAATCCAAATGCAGCCTGCGACGATTCTGGCTTTCTTGGGGCGAACGCGGTGGGTGCTGAAGGGAAAGACGATTGCTACGAACCGATCGATGCTGATGAACGTCAGAAAGAAGACGGAGGCCTCACTGGCAACGATGGAGATCATTGACGCTATCCGACAAGGCACACTAGCTCGCCATTCGTCAGAAACCTCGAAATACCGTTTACCAAAATACACATCGGCACCAGCTATGATCAGCATGTACAACCCCATTAAGGAATCAGAAACAGCCAAGTTGAACACCAGGAAAGATTGGACAATTCGACTCGCTTTGCCTTCCGTCTTCTCCCGACACCTCCACATCATGACGAAGATGTTGCCGACGAGGGCGCTCACTCCAAGGATCCACATGAAGACTTTCAGAACGACCCTGGGCATGAGTTCACCGCACATGAACAAGACGGGCTCTGGTTTCAGAGTTTTGCACTCAACATTCTCGGGGAAGAAACAGCACATCCGATGATTATCAACAAACCTATTGCAGGTAGTAAAAACAAAAGGCTTCATAACCCGAGAGCTAATTTGTCGTTTATTAACAATTATGTGAGAGATCACACAAACAAGTGTGACCAATATTATACAAATGTCCAACTTCGTTAATTGTTTTTACAATTCGGGTGATTCACAATGCAGTGTGCCACCAAGAATTTGCCACGGAGAGTTCATTTTTCCCAGTGCATTGTGGGAAATGGTCGACAAATTCGCAGCGCGGGACATTTGAAATTGTTAGTTTTTCCGGTCAGTGGTTTCGTAAGCGTATGATCCGAGGATCTGTTTGCCCTCCCCCCCTTGTTATCAATATGGTGTTGTTTGTAAGACGGCAGAACGCTATGCCTCATCTAAGTTTTCTAGTGACTCTCATTCAAATTGGCCATGTTTTGTCCACCGTAAACTTGAAAAATTGACTCTCCGTGGCAAACTCTTGGTGGCGCACTGCACTCGCCCGAATTAAAGATTAAACGTTTTCGTTAAGCTACAAAGCGACAGAAACTCACAGCAGTGAAACGTTTTCAAGACCTTCAAATGCTAAATCCTCAACTTCTAATGGAGGCAAGTTTCCATCGTTGCGCACCAGTATCCTGAAGCAGAAAAATACGTAGGAAGAAAACGTATTAGACACTTTCTAATAATTCGTCAAACTATCCAGATTAATTGACAAAAAAAATTACCAATAATCATTAGGTATACTCACAAAGTCTCTACGTTTCCGAGTCCAGTAAACGCATTGGCCTGAATCCTTTTGAGTGGCACATCGAAGATTGTACTATGTGTAAATAAAGAAATAGTGAAACAGCTTGCAGTGTATGTAGAAAGGTTCAAGATTTTGGCGTCAAATGTATACATTCAACCTAAAAAGAAAGTTCCCTTTAAATATTTTTTGACTAACTGAAAATGTACTGGACACGCCTTGCTCAAATTACGACTGATCAGTACAGAAATTCCTTAGCAATCCAGCTATTTGCTTTGTTTGGCCCGAAACAGTGATAATGTGTACATAACTATGCAGTTCATGACAAGTGGTACCGAGAAAAAAGTTGCACTTTTTTATAAGTGCAAGGTGAGTGTGAACCACAACTTGGACGTCTAAAAAAGTGCAACTGTTTTGGGTATCATTGGTCATAAATTGCATAAATTCGTACACATTATCACTGTTTTGGGCCAAATAAAGAGCATGGTTGGATTGTAAGAAATTTCTGTACTGATTAGTAGTTAGTTGAGCGAGAGGTGCTCAGTATTTTTTGAGTTAGACAAACAAGTATTGGAAGGGGGGACTCTTTTTTTGGTTGAGTGTATCGATACATTATTCCATAACGCAGTTGGTACAGTGGCCACATTTGATCAGTTTTCACCCACATTCAGTTTTTAGTATGGTAATGTCACTACAAACGTAATTTAATTTGATATTCACTACTTTTATAGTTAAGTAGTTGGGTGTAGGCGACTCTCTTTGCTACGAGGTTCTCCAGACTTAGTTAATTTCCTCGTATTATCCGGACACCCGTCTTATGCGAAAAGGCATTTTCACCACGATTGTGTGCAAAAACTATATGTGGATACAACGCAGGTGTTTTCTTGAAATGACAGAGTGATTAGCTTTCCAAATTGAATGGGTCCACTGATTGACAAGTTCTTTTCCTGAAATGCTCCTAGAAATGATTAGACAACAATGCATTACGCAAGGAGATCGAAAAGTGCTTGTCTTAACCGAATTCTCACTTTACCAAAGCTCGTTTTAAGCATCCCCTATAGGAATGTGCGCACATAGGTCGGAACTGGCGAAATATGCTCGGGACTGGCGAAATATGGCGAAATTTGCTCGTTATTGCGAGCGATATCAGATGACGACATTTGCAGATAAACTTACATTCCTTGTAGACCAGATAATTCCTCCATGGCCAACGTCTGAAGCTCCGCCAGGGACGTATTAGACAGATCTCTAAATTAAAAAGATAAATATTACCATACCAAAGAATACTTGGCCAGGCTGTGAGGCAGGTTTTATTTTGATTTGAAATTAAGATAAAAAGGATCTTAATTTCATTTTCACTTACAACCAAACCAAGCTGGTCAGGCCATCAAAGGTGTGCCTCGGTATTTCATTTATCTTGTTGCTCTTCAATGACCTAAAAGTGAAGATAAAAGCCAGTTCGTATTAGTAATGCAAGCCAATTACATGTATTAGCTATTTATTTCATTTAATTACTGATTTCATTTGTTGTCTTATTTATACAGGGTGGCTTTATCAGTTAAGAAAAACTGCTTTCCATAAGGGCCCTGTTCATAGTACTTAAATATTAATGAGAAAACAGTATGAGAAATTGATTTGAAACAAAACAAAAACGTAGATATCATAACAAATACAAAGATTTACAATCAAATGAAATGAGACACAGAGAAGAAAAAAACCCTAAAAAACCGAAAAGTAAAAACAAAAATCCTTAATTGAAAGCAGTTGACGTGTTAAGCTTGAAATGATGGGAAAGATGAGTGAAAGTTTAAACTCTTTACGTCAGGACAGGACAAATAGGAATTAATTTTAAAAAAATGTTAATAATAAAATGCAAGTAAAACGATTTCAATAAAAGGTCTGAACAACACATTATCGAGAAGACACAAAATGTACAACAAACATAAACAAAGAAATTAAAATAAAATAAAGACTTAACCCCCCAAAAGTCCAAGTACAACAAATCCTTGAATTGAAAGTACTTGATGTCAGACAGATTTAGCATAAGGAAATTAACAAAGTTTGTTTTAAAAAATGCCAGTAAAATTATAACATTAAAAAGAAAGCACAACACACTATCGAGACACAAAGTCTACAACAGTTTTACTTGATATCGGATGACAAAAACAGTGTCCATTTCCTGAATAGACCTTACAATATACGTTGCAGGTATATAAAAGGATGCTCTTTGTCATTTTCATTTATCAACTTTGAGCACGAAATGTAAGCTCAAGCTTATCTTCGCGATACATTTCCAGCCAACGCCGCTTTTAACCAGTTGGTATGACATGTATATAATCCACTGTAGGCAAAAACCCAAATGCTATTATGTCAAATCGATTACCGCACATATTGAAAGTCTTTGTGACTTTCAATGCGCCGTATTCTTGAACCGTGAGGGCGCTGTCAAGGATATCTAATTTACGTCTGGGGGTCGTGAAGCAACGTACGTGGACGCACTTACGTACGTACAGTGTATGCTTGAACCTAGTAGCAGGGTCATGAGAAATGTGGAAGTGCATAAAGACTAAAGTGTGGTGAGTATCTCTGCTGGCTTCACGCATACACCGTACGTACGTAAGTGCGCCCACGTACGTTGCATCACGACCCCCAGACGTAACATTCGATTTCCTTGACAGCACCCTCATGCGTTCAAGAATATGGCGCATTCACAGAATATTGAAATGAAGCAGCAATGAACAAAAAATTAACTAACATACTTACAACACTTTCAGATTTTTTAGCTCCTTGAAAATGCCTCCTTCGAGGCTGATGTCAACTCCAGACAAATGTCTGCCGATAGAATGTATACATCGATATGGGAGACAAGTGGGTGGTATCTGAGCTTGTTATAATTGTCTGACTCTTTTAACAATTATAATAAGTACTCGTTTCTGATCAAAAGCTCCAGTTTTAACATCGATGCATATCGCAGCTCGGTCCAACCTCAATCAATTCTATCGCTTTAGAATCTCGTCAACGCAGCTTGTGAAATATTGTCCAATTACATGATATTTAAATGGACGCGGGACGCGCAAAAGCTGAGACGAACAAACGTTTATAAGTACAAAATTCCATAGGGTTGTCTAAGGGGCGTGGCTAACTGGCACACGTCGATAGATCAATAAGCCATTTGCGAGCTAACTTTGAATAACATCTGGTATGCTGACTTAATCATATGCTTTGTACGTTTAAACTTCACATTCTCCCGACCAAAGAAATTGTTACTATATCACGTAATTCGGGGCCAAGCCTTATGCTGGCAACCCCCAGCTCATCATTGTAAACAATGTATTGGTGCTGAGCATCTCTTACGTAACTATGCAGTAACTTTACCCGAATCATGTGATTAGCATCAGTGTCCGCTTTGGTCTGGAGAATTTAAAGTTAAAATGTGCCAAGCATTCTGAGCAAGTCAGTGTACCAGACGTTTTTTAAAATTTAAATCCCAAAGGGCATAGGTCACTCCGTTCACTCGCAAATGGCTTATTAACTTTGTCTTACAAGGTGTACGTTGTTGCGGCTATGTTGGAGAGCGTGGTCGCATTCCAGCCGTTTGCACAGGACACCACAAAGTGGCCGTCCGGACTGTAGTGGCAGTCGCAACCGGTGGGACATCGTTTCTTATCTACAGACGGACAAAGAATTTGATGTGGAATAATAAAAAAAACAAAAAAATAATCAACAGATATACAGTGCACTGAGTTCGATGAACTGTAGACGACAAATGTTGAGGATTACATTGGCAGTTTTACTCATCCATTCAGCGAACGGGGACGATTTGCAAACGGACAATATCGAAATATCACGTGTATTGAAGCAATTTAACAAGTTTACTTCAATGAGAGCTAATATTGTAAATCTGCAATGATATGGCAAACATTACCTGTGATTCATCACTGTCTGTATTTCAGTAATAGCGTGGTGCATTTAATACGGCAACATCATTTGCTAACAAAATAAAGCCTAAACATGTACTCTATACCGTGGCAAGTAATGTTGAAAAGGTAAAATGACGCCAAAGAAGGACTTATACCTGTCGAAACATGAAGCGGGATTATGTTAATTACCGCAGTCTGTTTCGTCATCGAGGTTTGGGCAGTCCTGTTCTGCGTTGCAAACCAGAGCTCTTGGGATGCACTGAGCTTGGACATATCCATGGTCGGCTGTCTGGGTGGTCGGTTGGTAGGTAGTCGGCCAGTAAGTAAGCAGTGGATTTGGCGTGGTCAAAGGCTGGGTGTAGGCAGGGGAAGTCGGTTGTGAGTTGGGGGTAGTAGCAGGGGTGTCGACGTCATCACACTTGTACGACCCTGGGCAAACTATTTCACCTAAAGTGAAACAGAATCAGGAAATAAATCATGAAAGCTAGAGTGTCATGGGCTTATATACTTCAACCGTTTGTGGCAGAAACATTTGGCTTTCGAAGTTCATCACACGGGGAACAAAACAAAAGCCAAGCTTTTAAAACCCTAATCTTGACAAAAACTGTCACACACATCCTGGTGTGATTTGTTTTCGTTTTGCTGAAAGAACACTTACCTTTTTGTGATCTGTGTACAGAACGTTAAAACGGTGGTTGTGGTGAAAAGCCCGTAACTTAAAAGTGCATATAAGTGATTTGAATGATTCTTGTACTAAAAGAAAGCTTGTGAATTGGGCTTTCATATCCTAGATTTTGAAAGTGCTACATTTAGAACTTTACTGAGACGATGGTCCCGACATATGGGTTACAGTTTTTTTTGATTCACCCTGCATAGATGAGAGTTTAGCCAAGTTTGACGCGAAACCGAGAGAGGTGTCACTGAGGTATCAAGTTAATGGGATCAGAATGACTTTAACTTACTGCAGTTGGCTTCATCTCTGTAATTCAGACAATCCAGGTAGCCATCGCAGATGGATGTTTGACTGATGCAGAAGCCGTTCCCGCAGTGGAACTCTCCACTTTGGCACACATCTGAAAAGGTAAACAACACAAGTTGATAAAGACACCGTGATGGTGTCGCAAGCTCCTGATACGAGCTCTGTAACCCAAGTCCCAAGAGAGGTATCTTATTTACTTGAGATAACTCCAGTTAGAAAAATCAGTTGAAATCCGACTGAACAATGGCTGGTTTCCTATGTCTGTACTAACACTTGCATATTGAGAACTAATGAGCTAATGGCTTTACTGTTTCTTTCCAGCATGATAGCTGTACAGCATCACTGCGTAGTTAACTACTTATAAATCAGCATTTAGTATCAACAGTTTATGACTAGAATTTGTACATTCTGTAAGAAAATGATAGTTGTGTGATTCCAACAAAGTAAGATTGGACATACCCCCAAGATCAGTGACATTCAAACGCTCGATTACAATCGAGAATCCTCGGAATTCTTTGGAGTTATCAGTCTTCATTGTCAGCCAGACGTTCTCCGACCACACCATGGTCCGCTGCCCGATGTCCTCCCCCGTCAAGCCAAAAACAACTCGCCACCTGAGACCCGGAGGAGTGCTCCCCACACCAGACTTCGGAAGTCGGGTTACATAGAGGAAATCGTAGCGTTCCTCCATCGCGAAATCGACTAGCCTCATCACGTAGGAATCGCCTGGTTGACGAACCACTTGCCACGTGCATGTGAGGTCATTAGGGTAGTTGCCAGGGTAGGATGGGGATTGGAACACGATAGCGTCATCCTCAACATAGACGTCGCGAGCTCCACACACACCTGAAGTGTCATGATAACATTATAGGTACTATTGGCGTCGCCAGGATTTTGTCTAGAGGTGGCAAAGCCCATTATTTCCCCAAATCCTTGTACTTTCTCCAACATAATTGATCAATTTTTGGAGGGTGGGCGGGACATTTGTCTACCCCAACCCCTTTGGCACCCTTGCAGACGCCCATGTTGTTTAATGTCCATTAAATTAACAGCAGTATGAGGTAGTTTGTGGCTTTTCTGAGGAGCCCCCCCCCCCGCGACGCCCACGATAGGCACCATTGTTTTTTCCCCATCCCGTCAGGAATCGGGTATTTAGGTAAGATGTGATTAATCATTATTGGACACCAAGAACCTTCTGTTTGAAATATGAAGGTACCAGCAGTGCGTTATAACTTTTCTGAAGCAAGAACAGTAAGAACCGTAATTATTTGACACCAAGTAGGCCTACTTTCTTACTGCCCAATCCGCTTACGTCCTGAAACAGAAGCTCATGTTTCCCCTATCATCAATTATTCAGTTCAATTATAAACAACTAAGCAAAACATGTGTGCCACGTGGTCGGTTCGTACCGCAGTTTTCTTCGTCTGATCCATCGATGCAGGTCGCCATACCGTTGCAGACGGAGGCTGCAGCGTTTAGACAAAGCAGGCCAGTCACCGATGGAGACCTGCATTGGAATTCACTGTCCGAGCAGGAACCTGATTTGTGATTAAAAAAAGTGCACGTAGTCTTATTTTGTAATCATCGCGTTAACTGGTATTGAAGGTAATGTACTTTCTCCAAGCTGTGTCAATTGCAAAGATGATGATGTCGGTAAGTATGATGTTTCGATAAATTCGTGAGACAGCTCTAAAAAATAAATAGCAGGGCGTTATAAACTTGGAATATACCCTAAGCTCGTATGTTTGCCATCAGTTTTTCTATAGGCTTTCCTATAAGGCCAAAAAAAGTCTCCGGTTTCTGGTATGCGCGCGCGTCGCCGTAGCCATGCGCGTCGGCAAAATGAAAACGTTTTTTTTTCAATGAAAGATGATGTCTCAAAACCGCCAAACTCACTGGTTTGACTGGAATCCTGCTGCTGCACAACTTTAACGTGTTTTTAGATGGGGTTATGATCGAGAATAAGCTTTATGTGGCCTCTCTGGTCTCCCATAATATTTGCACTAAGTTTAGTCGGGCACCATTTGTAGTAATTAGCTGACATTTGAAGCAAAACAAACAGGTAAAAAAAAAAAAAAAAGAAGCCGCGT
>CM057136.1:4220171-4271229 GCA_029964075.1 Patiria pectinifera | reverse complement strand
AGAGTCAGACAATTATAACAAGCTCAGATACCAACCACTTGTCTCCCATATCGATGTATACATTCTATCGGCAGACATTTGTCTGGGGTTGACATCAGCCTTGAAGGAGGAATTTTCAAGGAGCTAAAAAATCTGAAAGTGTTGTAAGTATGTTTATAGTTATTTTTTTTGTTCATTGCTGCTTTATTTCAATATTCTGTGAATGCGCCATATTCTTGAACGCATGAGGGCGCTGTCAAGGAAATCTAATAAGCCTTTTCGGAGTTCCAATCATAACCTGTGACAACGCGCATTATTTGTCTCAAATGGCCTTTGACATCATCGCGCCACTGACTTTACAAAAAGGCTGTTTGTGCATTGTGGGTACTGTCAAAGGGCATTTGAGACAAACAATGTGCGTTGTCACGGGTTACGAATGCGCGCAGTTGGAACTCCGAAAAGGCTTATTTTACGTCTGGGGGTCGTGAATCAACGTACGTGGACGCACTTACGTACGTACCGTGTATGCGTGAAGCCAGCAGAGATACTCACCACACTTTAGTCTTTATGCACTTCGACATTTCACATGACCCTGCTACTAGCTTCAAGCATACACTGTACGTACGTAAGTGCGTCCACGTACGTTGCTTCACGACCCCCAGACGTTAAATTAGATATCCTTGACAGCGCCCTCACGGTTCAAGAATACGGCGCATTGAAAGTCACAAAGACTTTCAATATGTGCGGTAATCGATTTGACATTAGCATTTGGGTTTTTGCCTACAGTGGATTATATACATGTCATAACAACTGGTTAAAAGCGGCGTTGGCTGGAAATGTATCGCAAAGATAAGCTTGAGCTTACATTTCGTGCTCAAAGTTGATAAATGAAAATGACAAAGAGCATCCTTTTATATAACTGCAACGTATATTGTAAGGTCCATTCAGGAAATGGACACTGTTTTTGTTATCCGATATCAAGTAATACTGTTGTGGACTTTGTGTCTCGATAGTGTGTTGTGCTTTCTTTTTAATGTTATAATTTTACTGGCATTTTTTAAAACAAACTTTGTTAATTTCCTTATGCTAAATCTGTCTGACATCAAGTACTTTCAATTTAAGGATTTGTTGTACTTGGACTTTTGGGGGTTAAGTCTTTATTTCATTTTAATTTCTTTGTTTATGTTTGTTGTACATGTTGTGTCTTTTCGATAATGTTTTGTTCATACCTTTTATTTTAATTGTTTTACTGGCACTTTATTATAAACATTTTTTTAAAATTAATTCCCATTTGTTCTGTCCTGTCGTTTCGAGTTTAAACTTACATTCATCTTTCCCATAATTTTCAGCTTAACATGTCAACTGCTTTCGATTGAAGATTTTTGTTTTTACTTCTCGGGTTTTTAGGGTTTTTCCCTTCTATGTGTCTCATTTCATTTGATTGTAAATCTTTGTATTTTTTTATGATATCTACGTTTTTGTTTTGTTTCAAATCAATTTCTCACACTGTTTTTTAATTAATATTTAAGTACTATGAACAGGCCCCTTATGGAAAGCAGTTTTTCTTAACTGATAAAGCCACCCTGTATAAATAAGACAACAAATGAAATCAATAAATCAATGAAATAAATAGCTAATACATGTAATTGGCTTGCATTACTAATACGAACTGGCTTTTATCTTCACTTTTAGGTCATTGAAGAGCAACAAGATAAATGAAATACCGAGGCACACCTTTGATGGCCTGACCAGCTTGGTTTGGTTGTAAGTGAAAATGAAATTAAGATCCTTTTTATCTTAATTTCAAATCAAAATATAACCTGCCTCACAGCCTGGCCAAGTATTCCTTGGTATGGTAATATTTATCTTTTTAATTTAGAGATCTGTCTAATACGTCCCTGACGGAGCTTCAGACGTTGGCCATGGAGGAATTATCTGGTCTACAAGGAATGTAAGTTTATCTGCAAAAGTCGTAATCTGATATCGACTCTCGTTATTGCGAGCTCGGCTCGCAATAACGAGCAAATTTCGCCATATTTCGCCAGTCCCGAGCATATTTCGCCAGTCCTATAGGGGATGCTTACAACGAGCTTTGGTAAAGTGAGAATTCGGTTAAGACAAGCGCTTTTCGATCCCCTTGCCTGTAAATGCATTGTTTTCTAATCATTTCTAGGAGCATTTCAGGAAAAGAACTTGTCAATCAGTGGACCCATTCAATTTGGAAAGCTAATCACTATGTTATTTCCAAAAAAACACCTGCGTTGTATCTACATATAGTTTTTGCACACAATCGTGGTGAAAATGCCTTTTCGCATAAGACAGGTGTCCAGATAATACGAGGAAATTAACTAAGTTTGGAGAACCTTGTAGTAAAGAGAGTCGACTCCATCCAAATGTTTAACCATAATAATAGTGAATATGAAATTACGTTTGTAGTTACATTACCATACTAAAAACTGAATGTGGGTGAAAACTGCATTTTTAGGCAATCTTAATTTTAGGCCAAATGTGGTCGCTGTTCTAAATGGCTTATGGATTAATGTATCGATACACTAAACCATAAAAGAAAGCCCCCCCCCCCCTTCAATACTTTTTGTCTAACTCAAAGTCTACTGAGCACCTCTCGCTCAACTAACGACTGATCAGTACAGAAATTTCCTAGCAATCGAGCCATGCTCTTTATTTGGCCCAAAACAATGATAATGTGTACGAATGTATGCAATTTATGAACGATGATACCCAAAACAGTTGTACTTCTGTATACGTGCAAGTTGTGGTTCACACTCACCTTGCACGTGTACAAAAGTGCAACTTTTTTTCGGTACTACTTGTCATAAACTGCATAATTGTGTACACATTATCACTGTTTCAGGCCAAACAAAGCAAATAGCTGGATTGCTAAGGAATTTCTGTACTGATCAGTCGTAATTTGAGCAAGGTGTGTCCAGTGCATTTTCAGTTAGTCAAAAAATATTTAACGGCGACTTTCGTTTAGGTTGAATGTATACATTTGACGCCAAAATCGTGAACCTTTCTACATACACTGCAAGCTGTTTCACTATTTCTTTATTTACACATAGTACAATCTTCGATGTGCCACTCAAAAGGATTCAGGCCAATGCGTTTACTGGACTCGGAAACGTAGAGACTTTGTGAGTATACCTAATGATTATTGGTAATTTTTTGGCCAGTTAATCTGGATAATTTGACGAATCATAAGAAAGTGTCTAATACGTTTTCTTCCTACGTATTTTTTCTGCTTCAGGATACTGGTGCGCAACGATGGAAACTTGCCTCCATTAGAAGTTGAGGATTTAGCATTTGAAGGTCTTGAAAACGTTTCACTGCTGTGAGTTTCTGTCGCTTTGTAGCTTAACGAAAACGTTTAATCTTTAATTCGGGCGATTCACAATGCAGTGCGCCACCAAGAGTTTGCCACGGAGAGTAAATTTTTCAAGTTTACGTTGGACAAAACATGGCCAATTTGAATGAGAGTCACCAGACAACTTAGATGGGGCATAGCGTTCTGCCGCCTTAAAAACAACACCATATTGATAACAAGGGGGGGGGGCAAACAGATCCTCGGATCATACGCTTACGAAACCACTGACCAGAAAAACTAACAATTTCAAATGTCCCACGCTGCAAATTTGTCGACCATTTCCCACAATGCACTGGGAAAAATGAACTCTCCGTGGCAAACTCTTGGTGGCACACTGCATTGTAAATCACCCGAATTGTAAAAACAATTAACGAAGTTGGACATTTGTATAATATTGGTCACACTTGTTTATGTGATCTCTCACATAATTGTTAATAAACGACAAATTAGCTCCCGGGTTATGAAGCCTTTTGTTTTTACTACCTGCAATAGGTTTGTTGATAATCATCGGATGTGCTGTTTCTTCCCCGAGAATGTTGAGTGCAAAACTCTGAAACCAGAGCCCGTCTTGTTCATGTGCGGTGAACTCATGCCCAGGGTCGTTCTGAAAGTCTTCATGTGGATCCTTGGAGTGAGCGCCCTCGTCGGCAACATCTTCGTCATGATGTGGAGGTGTCGGGAGAAGACGGAAGGCAAAGCGAGTCGAATTGTCCAATCTTTCCTGGTGTTCAACTTGGCTGTTTCTGATTCCTTAATGGGGTTGTACATGCTGATCATAGCTGGTGCCGATGTGTATTTTGGTAAACGGTATTTCGAGGTTTCTGACGAATGGCGAGCTAGTGTGCCTTGTCGGATAGCGTCAATGATCTCCATCGTTGCCAGTGAGGCCTCCGTCTTCTTTCTGACGTTCATCAGCATCGATCGGTTCGTAGCAATCGTCTTTCCCTTCAGCACCCACCGCGTTCGCCCCAAGAACGCCAGAATCGTCGCAGGCTGCATTTGGATTGGTACGTCGGTAATCGCACTGGTTCCCACCATCCTGGCCACAGACGAGCAGTCGGATATATACGGCCTGTCTGACGTCTGCATTGGGTTGCCACTGAGGACAAAGGTCACCGAGTACGAGATCCGGGAGCATACCGTTGAAGCACGGGGGATGAGCGATCTGACCGTAGGGATACCAGTGCCCGCTGGTACCCGCCCCTCCTGGTTCTTCTCGATCGTGTTGTTCCTGGGCGTCAACCTACTGTGTTTCTGTGTGATCATGGCTTGCTACATCGCCATCTTTGTCAACGTCTCCAGGTCAGTCAAGAAGGTGCGGCGCCACAAGGGCCAGGACGACGAGGTGAGGATGGCCATCAAAATGGCCGCCATTGTCTCCACGGATTTCATCTGCTGGATACCAGTCATCATCACGGGTATCCTTGCCCAGGCTCGTGTGGTGGAGATTCCAACCGAGGCTTATGCTTGGATCGTCGTCTTCGTCCTGCCCATTAATTCCTCCCTCAACCCTTACCTCTACACCATCTCGGATCTTTGCACCAGGAAACGTCAGGAGGCAGCTTCTAAGAGGAAGATCAAGAGGACCATCGTGGATGCTAGCAACGTCACTATCGAGTCTGTGGTTCAGTAAGTCAACCAGAATTTCATCTGTAATGATGTAAATGTGTTTGCCTTTGGGGTTCCACTGTTAGGGACGCAGAATAATAATTTTTAAAAAAAGGAACGTATTTGCGGGACATGGTTTCTCGATTTGAAAGCCTTCACATGGAAATCAAATTTAGTCAACTTTGAAATTGTTGCGAGATACAGAGAAAAGTATAAGAAGAATGATTGGAAATCTTTGTTGTACATCATACAGCAATATTATGGTGGAAGAATATGATGACTCTTGAAGGCAGTATTGAATTTGCTTTTTATGGAAATTGAGGGCGGTATTTATCAGTGACCTTTTGTGTTAATCCTCGTGAGAAAGATAATTCCCACATCAATGCAATTGATGGCAGTGTTTTATATTTTTCAGTAATAGGACATAATATCATGATGGTTGCAAGGGTCGTTTGCTTGTCACGATTAAGGATTTGTAAAGGTATTTCGAGTAGGCCTTTCTTGTTGCCGATTCTACCATGGGTATTCAAAACGGTTTATCCGTACTTGCTATTATCTATGATATAACTGGTATAATTATGAGAATATTTTTGAGAATTTTGCTTTTGGATCAACGATAATTTTCAATTTTTATAAATGAAATGACTCTTTGAAATTACACAAATGTTGTAATTAATATTTTTCTTGATTTGTCTGTTGTGATCAATCGTATTAGAGAAATAGTTTTTAAGTACTGTTGTATAAATATTTGATGACCTGCTTGTCAATTTAGAATATTCTTTTGTAAAAAGCTCGCTATTTATAATGGAACTGCTGCCGTTGAATGCTTGCAGTGGGCACCCTTATGATTGCATTGTCTTAGTATAACTGGTATATACATGTAATTGCTATTTCTAGTATCTTTATATATTAACTGGTATATGATAATATTTTGTGAAATTTTTAATTTACACTTTTCTAAGAACTCGGCCCCAGGTAACCGAATTTTTTGGGGAAAAAAAAATTGAGGGCCAATGAAGGTTACCTTCCATCTAATCCTCATTCGACCCTTGCCAAATAAGCTGGTTCAATGAACTTTGCAGCCAGGGCTACACCCAGGCCGTGTCAACAAGCTTTCGACCGGGCCTCCTGCCAAGTCTCATTGAAACATAAACAAAGACCTGTAACTTGACACAGTCATCTACCTTTATAACTGCATACCACAGCCGCCAGTCAATCGTCTTTCCAGCGCACTGTCTGGCAACTGTCTGGACACTGTCTGGCACGTGGCTTTTTGTTGTATTGCTATAAATAGGGTCTTGCGTAGTGCGGGAAAGTACCCGACGAGTTGTCGGTAAAGTTTTTTTGTAAACGCTGCGCAGGGTTAAATGACGCATACATTTTGTGCCGATTATTCTGTTATATTATAACAGAATACTCGGCACAAGTATGCGTCAGAAAAAGGGTTAAACTTCAGGGGGAACCTGTAGGTGTTTTTGTGCAATTTAAGATTTTATATATGTTATGTGGGTGGCGGTAACTGGGGCGGCAATGGGGTACCCCGCCCCTTAGTATGCTACAAACATTGTAGGCCGAAACAACTTTTCCTTCAGGATAAACAAAGAGGGAATTGTTTAAACGATTATTTACCTTGGTGAACAAATCCTAAAATTGTTCTTAGGTACAATTTTTTTTTATATTATTTAATATCCTTGCTGGCTGTTGGAAATTAAAAGCGGGTTGATGAGGCAAGCATCGTTTGACGCTAGAGGGCGTAGGTCAGTGGCTATTGATTATAATACCGTGCAAAATCGCTCCAGAGTGAAAATGATATGTAAAACAGAAGCAAACACGAATACTTAGAATAAAAGACACATGTAATTAAGTGTTCATTTCTCTCGTTTGATCGTAATTTAATTCGGATCTAAATGAACAGGCCTACATGTATTTTTGAGCAATCAGTAGTCTTTTTCGTGTCGACAGCTTTAGAATGTTCATTTGAGCTTATTAAAATTTCGGGGAAAAAACATTACGATCAATGATTCAAACTTTATTTCAATGAATGTGAATGAATGTTTCTGTTGGGTTTAACTGTTGTCCGTGCTGGTTCAAATCCACCGTTGCCAATTTTATCAATTGTTTTTCTGCATCAAATGTATTGTTGAGATAATCTTACTTTAAGAAGGGGAAAAACGAGACCGAGAACCGATTAGTGTCTTGCAGCGATTCGAAACTATTGAATTATTCATGAATGGCTTTATTGCACATTCACCCATTGCGACAATACAGTGTGACATAATATCAATCCCAGACGTATTTACTTAAAACTCAATGGTTCCTCAGTCTGCAGTGCTGAAGGCTAACATAATAATAGCTACCGATAAAAACCACGTGCGAATGAAAGAAGTTTTCATCAGTTCGGCTGACTATGACGTTTTGCCACCTCGCCATCGGGCTACAGGCAGCTTCGCACATGAATGGCCTACACGTTGTCTTATCCTAACACCCACGTACATCTGCACATGCAGCAAACCACCAGCAAAAGGCATCATGACCACCCATTCTAAAATTTGTATCCTTGTGGAGACATTTCTTTGTTCTCGTGTAGTCAAGTGTTCAATTTTGAAAGTGGAGTTTCAAAATGCTCTTATTTTAACCAGAATTAGTTTCCTTGGCTGAAATTTGGACTTGATATCCCTTTTCTAAACCTCTTCCATTTGCGACGGATCAACCCACCTTGGAAATTCCTAGTTTTTGAGTAAAACCCATATATCTATTTCGTGAAAACCTTGTGGAGACCTATTCATCTATAGAAATTGCCCTGTGGAGACCTTTACAATGTTTTGTTCCCTATTGTGTGCGTGTCTCCACAAGGATACGAATTTGTGGTCACTCCTATAGTGTTCTGCCACGTATAGAAAAAAAAACATTCTAACACCAAAGGAGAAACGAGAATTTGAGGGCTGTGAATTTCCCTTTGAGAATCTGGCTCTTCAGGGAGGTGGCAGTAGGGGAATGGCGTACATTGGGACAATCCGGGTAAGTTTTAGTCCGAAAATGTGGGACCCTCAATACTGTGTATGAGAGTCTCGACAGTTAAGGTACTAAAAACATGCAATTCAAGAAAATAGACTGGCACATGAAACAACCAGTCCAACAACTCTTCAGTACTGCATCAATACTGCATCAAAAGACATATCTAGAATGTCGGGTACTAGGTCACTATTTCTGCACATTTCTCCTTTAGTCAGGCACCAGACTAATGACAATGAATGAAAAAGCCAGTCTTGTCAAACAGTTGGACCATGGATGGACATGTAGAAGTCTAGTCTTTAGCCTCATTTTGAAATCACTTGACTTTCCTCTCTTGTGCAAGCCACTGCCAAAGATTGAAGAAAAGTCTCCTTTAAAAATTGAATTGAGTCTTCAAACTCGGTTGGTGAAATACTGAGAAACTTTTCTTTTGCCCAGTAACAGTTTTGGAGAAATTTGCTGATTGAAGAGTGAGTGAAGTTGGCCTGGTCTTCTTTTGCATCGTTTTGAGCACGTAAGGTCATGATCTTAAAACCTTGATGAGTTGGAACACACAAAAAAACAGACTGCATTATGTAATGTATTCCTAGGGTCTATAGCTACTTTCGACCCGCGCGACTGTTGATATGCCCTATCATTCGAATCATAATTTAAGCCAGAGGGATGTTCTCTTACAGGTTCTTGAAGAGGTCGGAGTTGCCAAAAACCTGAAGAGGTTTTCAGGAGCAAGTATCGGTGCAATGGTGGCTTCTTTCGTCGCTCTTGGATGTGACTTATATGAAATAGAGGAAATGGTCTCTTTTGACGCGAGCACCCTGTTTATCGGTGAGTAACAGATAATTTCATACCCCTCTAATTTCATATCCATCTTGATGCCATTTGTAGGTCAGGGTCATTACAGCGGGAGAGGGGGCACGTGCCCCCCAGCAGAGGTCCGTGCCCCGGGTTGGACCCCCATATAAATCTTGACTTGCACTAAATCATATACCACTTACTTGGCTCCAGTACCCCCTTGAAAAAAATGGTGCACCCCCCCCCCCCCGTGCCCATCCAAGAAGTTTAACCCTGGTTTGTCACATTAGGCAATGATCCTTGATTTGGCATCCGTATTTCTTCTTGTTAAAATAAATGGTCACTCAATGATATCAATCACACATCCGACCGGAAATATACAAATTAATAATTTTGACAAGTATTGATCTTTACAGGGCTCTTTATTTTTTTCAGTTCAGTTCAGTTCATTTATTTTCCACTTGCTCACTATATTGGAAATAACAGAAAATGTACATATAAAGCAACAATTGGAGGAGGTCTCCAAAAAGCAGAGCTTGGAAACCAGATATCCCCTTAAATTGTGTACTGACATACATTGAAAATGACATTTGAATTATAATGACAATAAACGAAAACAATATTGAAGTTGTTAAGTTAATGCTGCACATAAGGAGGCAAAGAACAATCACGACAAGACAACACAAAGAGGCTGACAATTCCGTTCGACAATAAAGGTATCTAAGGTGATTACAAAGGTATATACAGTGAATAAATACAAATTGTGTAAATCAGTCTTGACAATAGTTATCCACTAGCCAAAGTTTGAGTTGTTTCTTGAAGACGGGCATGCTATTAATTTATTTAAAATTAGTACCTAAAGAATTCCACAAATTCAGGACCTTGAAATGATACACAATTAAATGATTTGGAAAGGCGTACATAAGGAAAATGACAATCTTTGGCAGGTCTGGTATTACACGAATGAATCCGAGTGTTTAAAATAAACATATTATTTGCAAAGACTTTGGTAATTAAGTTGTTATAAACTGATAGATAAATGAGCCAAACTGAAGCAAGTGAATGTCAGGAACCTTGAGAGTTTTATCGTTGTAAACGAATGGGTCAGAGGAACTAAGAAAATGAACAGCATTAATAATTCTAAGAGCCGTCTTTTGCAAGACAAGGATTCTATTCATTAAATAAACACTTGATTTGCCCATATGGTAATATTAGAGAATTTTGCTTTGCTCAACATAACGATGATATTTTCCGCCTTTGTTTTTTTAAGTAAAAGTCCATTATTTGTAATTTTTGCATTTTGTTCTTTTGAAGCAACAAAAGTGCTCAAAATCTAAAGAAGGGTGCTGAACAACTGACCTTATGAAATTTCAGCTCAGCTTCAGCTGTATATTTCGAGAAAAACAACATTATAGGATCTCGATTTCAAATCAAAAGTTGCTGAATCATGTTTTGAATTGGGCCTGAATTCAGCGTCCGAGACACGTTCTCACTGAGCCGATTGCAGCTACGCGATGTCGCGCACCGATCCGACGAATTACAGCACTGATAAATCGCCTGACATGCCATGAGAAATATCGTGCCAAAAATCACCTCTCACTTCGTTAAATCTTACTAGATCGGTGTACGAAGATTAGCAAGTGAAAACTGAAAGTGAAATAGAAGCAAAATTTTCAAATTGTGTGAATAAACTTTAAAACCTCATTCGTACGTATAAAAAAGTCAAAAATTTATCGTTGAGAGGACTCACCTGCACCCACGATCTGCTTAAGCCAGCCCCACTAAATCTAGAACCCATCGGCTGCAGGTAGGTAAGTCTTCGCAACGTTATACATTCTCGTCCTCACGCAAGTAAAGTCACGATATGAAAACAAACGTGCACAAAAATCAGACCAAGGAACGACAATATGATTTAGGGGTAGTAAATCAAATTCGGGTGTTTTTTGGTTTTGGGGGTTTTTTTACATTCTTTGTTTCGTCAATTTTATATTAAGAATACCAAGATAAATTCAACTTGAGTGTTTTATTGTGGTAACAGTTAGAAATCATTTGCCAAAAGTTACAAAAGGTGAAAGGGTTACGGCAAAACCGAACGAGGTGTACGCTAAGAGCGGTTAGCCAACGCGCGCAAATACTATCCGAAAAGTTTGCCATAGAAATGCATACACACCATACCGGATGTGATTTCTTTTTCATTGCGGACCATGTGGACAAAATAATTTTGAGCATCAAATTTTTATTTAATTAATTTCGAAACGGAGCCTGAGCAACTGACGGCAGTTGAAAATTTACATAACAGATGAGTTTTACAGATTTTCCCATACTATTATGCTTTTCATCCAAAAAAAGGCGCCGCATTTATGAATGAGAATAAAAGAGTGATGAATGACTCAGTCTTAACGGCCGTTTCAAATCTTGCAGGGTCGTGGTCGTGATGACTTGCAGGTCACAGGTCACGCAAAATCTATCCAATCGAGCGCCAATTCGTCAGCCCTTCCCAGCGTCCTGTTTGCAGGGTGGGGGGTACGAGCAAGTTTTGGACATTACTTCCCTTAGAACATGAGGAAAAAATATGTAAAGAAAACAATGAAATGAATTTGAACCTAATAAAATTCGGACTTTTTATTTCCCTTTAAAAAAAATCTTCCAAAGCGGCAAATTAGAAAAGAAAAATGATTGAAAAAAATGTGGTTTCTAACTCACCTTCTCCGATCTCAAAAACCATTCCATTAGGCCAAAAAAACAAGTATCCGGTTTCTGGTATGCGCGCGCGTCGCCGTAGCCATGCGCGTCGGCAAAATGATTTTTTTTTTTTTTTCAATGAAAGATGATGTCTCAAAACCGCCAAACTCACTGGTTTGACTGGAATCCTGCTGCTGCACAATTTTAACGTGTTTTTAGATTGGGTTATGGTCGAGAACAAGCTTTATGTGGCCTCTCTGGACTCCCATATATTTGCACTATGTTTATTTGCACCATTTGCAGTCATAAGCCGACATTTGAAGCAAAAAAATCAGGTAAAAAAAAAAAACCGCGTCGCCGCACCACTTTTTGGGCAAGCTCCATACCAGAAACCGGAGACTTTTTTTTTTGGCCTTATATCCAGCTGAGCCATATCGAAGAGCTCGACAGCAAACCGTAATTCATGGCATTTACCTGCGAATAATAAAAGTATCGTGGAGGGCGCTCAACAACCTTCCGTACGATGTTGTCTGGGGGGAAAAATAATTCGCAGGCGGGCCGTGCGAGAGTCGAGTGGCTCGCTGCGTAGCCTTTTACTTTCATGCTGTATTACAGGTACGTGGATGTTGCCCGGATCACATGGTCACTGGTCGCTGTGAGAGAAATGTATACGCTAGCCACGGCTTCTTTCTTGAATTGAATGACATTAGTGCGCTGATACCATAGAGCAAGGACCCAAGGAGTCAGAACTCTTGGGCGATTTACATTTTGACCATTAACATACCAATCCCTCGGGAATGTCTATAGCACTGTGACCGCAAGCCTCGACCATTCAAAGCGTGAATGCCAGCGGCCTTTGAACACGATGATCGTCGCCGCCCTTTTAGTTGGTAACCAACAACCTCCCTATATGCTGCATAATAAGTCATGTCACGTCGCTGCTCTTTTTTGAAAAATATATTTTATGACAAGACTGAGGTTTTTGCAACTGCGCAGTTGTTAGATGTGAGTTATGAACTCAAGTTAGCAATGTGCAGTTGTTGGTGCTTAAAAGCGTTATCTGTCCCTGTAATTTGGAGATAAATTGGATTTCTTTCAGATAAGTTTTCATGTATTTTCAGACATTTTAATTGGCAATATATCATTGATGAAATGTGGTGGTTTTTTTTAAATTTCACAAGTTTTCACACTAAAGGTACAGAGCATTTTGTTCTTCATGAAATGATTGTTTCAGTGATGTTGACCACATTGTTAGCCAGTATTAGCCAACTCCGAACAAACACTTCAAAATCATTCATTTTTAGCGATCGATGTATGACAACTGCGCATGCGTATTTACCATGGTACTGTCTACGAAGCCATGCAAACTCCTTTTTTTTTTGGCATTAGTGAGCGCGGATCTCTATTGTGTCGAGATTAGCGTAGTGAGCAACTGAGCAAGCTGGCGCCAGGTGCTTTCTATTGTAGCTTTCGAGCGCGGCGACCATATCATTTTACTTTTGAAGTCTTGGAGTACGAACTCCTTGGGTCCTTACTCTATGGTATACGCTAGCCACGGCTTCTTTCTTGAATCGAATGACCTTTGTGGGTGCAGACCAGTAAATCGGTCCGAAATTGCCTGCGCCGGCCAAATCACGATTTGCATGCCCTCAAAATCTTCGGTATTTGAGCATGCTGTGGGCCATGAACTTGAGGGTTTGTCAAAAATATGGATGGAAACCGTGCACAGGACTTGGAGCTTGCAGTTCTGTGTAATTTTGATGTAATTTGGACCCTAAAAGCGCTCTACTTTGCAATGGAGTGTAGGCATCGTTTTTCAAAATGGCGATGGGCTTCAGGACTATTTTCAGGGGTGATCGTCTTCAGATGGAAATTTCTCCTAAAAGTCATCAGTTGACCCCCCGTAAATTGAACAGAAATTGAAAGATGATGAAATAAGCTTTAATTTGATGTGTGTCTCGAACACCTTGGAGAGTTGTGAGTATTTTTCCCGAATTTTTGAAGTGGGAGCATTTACCATTGGGGTCTATGGAAGTTTATTTACTGGTCTGCTACCTTGTGTGCCGATACTGAGCTGTAACAATCGATCCAACCAGCGACCCCATGTCTAGACTTCTACACTGCATGCAAACCACCAGCAAAACGCATCATGGCCACTCCTACTGTTCTGCCACGTATAGAAAGAAAACCCATTCTAACACCAGAGGAGAAAGAAGAATTTGAGGGCTATGAATTCCCCTTCGAGAATCTGGCTCTTCAAGGAGGTGGCAGTAAGGGAATGGCGTACATTGGGACAATCAGGGTAAGCGCATGATCTTAAAATTTGTACAAGTTAAAACGACAAACAAATACATGTACACCCCGTTGCGTTCCGCGAGCATATGGTAGCTTAAAATCATGTAGTCCATGCATGGTCACGCACCAATACACAGATACACACGTTGTATGTATGTACATGCATACCTGCCTGTATCCCGCGAAATCTTTTTCTGTACACATATACATACATTCGTTATGGGCGCATTTCGAAGTACGTTGAGTTGCAAGTCAGGTTCTCGGACTTTATTTTCCCTTGAAAAAAAACCTCCAAACCACATATTGGTATAAAAAAAATGTTCCAAAAATGTTTTTGAGAGAGAAAAAAAAAAAGTAAAGAAGAAGAAATTTAAAAAAACATCCAATGGGAATCGAACTCACACAGTCGGATTTGTATTAAATCCAATGTAGTATACATGACACTACAACATTGACTCATCGATGTGGTAGTTTTAAACCTTAAACCATTGCATATATAGGGCCCTCCAGCATAATTCTATATTCAGACTATACTCTAGAGTAGCATGCATGTGGTTAGCCCCATAAATGTGGCCTATTTCCTGGACTGCCTCCGTAAACATAGGCCACACATCCACATGTACAAAAATCGTATCGACTTTGCCAAATTTTGATTTTCACATTAAGGCTTAGTTTGTAGGATTTTTTTGCTTTAGAAGCATACTCACCCTCTTTATAGGCTAGTCAGAAAGTGTTGCCTTTTTCAGATGTCTAATTTTTGTGAAATTTCATATTGAAATTTTGATACGCAAACGTGTAAAAGTGAATCTGGAAATTTCACGAAAAATATACATCTGAAAAAGGCAGCACTTTCTGATTAGCCTATAAAGAGGGTGAGTATGCTTCTAAAGCAAAAAAACCTACAAACTAAGCCTAAATGTGAAAATCAAAATTTGGCAAAGTCGACACGATTTTTGTACATGTGGATGTGTGGCCTATGTTTACGGAGGCAGTCCAGTAAATAGGCCACATTTATGGGGCTAGCACGTGGTATGGAAAAGTAAATTACGCGGGCCGTCGCCTCACCGCGTAATGGGGAAGGTTATTTATCGTTAAGCAATTCGCAAATGAAGGCCGAGTTATGGGAACTTTCTGCTGTCCCCACAGCGTCGTCGGTTCCCATGATGATAATACCACGGGACAACTCGTGTAAAGTCCCCACAGTTACGAAACAAGTATGTGTGTCCAATCGATCTGCCCGTTGGTCTTCGCCCGACATTAACAACTTAGGCCCAGGTCCCATCTGAATAAATCTTTCGCCGAGAGCTTGGTCCATTTTTGATTACTTCTTTTTCCTTCCGCATCTCCTGCCTGGAATTTTCAACCTCATAATTTTTGGGAAATCAAGAAAAAAAAAGACATTTAATTACTGTCACCGTATTGAGTAGTATGTGAGCAGATTCGCTGTTTAATTATGCAAGACAACCGCCTCATTTTCCATATCAGTGGGCGCTTTCTATATCGGGTCTTCAGTCATTGTCGCGTCATAAACATGGATTAAAAAAACCTTAAATAGAACACTACACTTTGTTTTCCGCAAAACCAGTTCCTTTCTCATGTTTGGAGTTATATTGAGCATAATAGTCGTTACGTGACTCGGAGGTCAACTCGGCGCAATGAACCAGGATCACCGTGAGGTTTCTATGGCTGTTGCGAATCCGTTGCATAATGCAGTTGCGTAACAAGGTGCTTTTTAATGGGGGACGTGAAAAGAGGCATTAGCCTCACCCGTGCTGAAAGTTATACAGGGTTTTTTTTCACCAGTCACCCAGCCTCCGTAAAATCAAAAAGGGGGAAGGGGGGGGGGCGGGGTCCGGACACAATCTTTTTATAGGGCGATGCTTAAATCGGACTATATCGTACAGCAGGTGGCGCCTTTCATGGTGGTACCATGGCCGACGTTCGCGCGACGCTCGTGAAAAAAATCCACTCGTAAAAAAGGGCTCTCATTACAAATTATCGGGGGGTAAAAACTATACTTAAGCGTTAGGCGCAGTAAGAGGTGAACTGCTTTTGTATCGCTTCATAGGCTTCATAGGCTCGCAATGCGCTTTACAATGCATAAACAATAAAATATATGACTCAGGAAAACAAATTTAGATTACATTTAGATTACATTTTAGATTACATTTAGATTACAATAGATTCCATTTAGTCCAAGCTGATGTTGTCTTGCAGGTTCTTGAAGAGGTCGGAATTGCCAAAAACCTGAAGAGGTTCTCAGGCGCCAGCATCGGGGCCATGATGACTTCCTTCCTTGCTCTTGGATATGACTCCTATGAAATGGAGGAAATGTGTGCCTTTGACGCGAGCACCCTGTTTATGGGTGAGAAAAGATAATTTTACGAGTGTGTCCTGAAAACCAGGAACCGGGGTTTCGGGGTAAATTGCTCAATAATCAACAAAGTTTTTTCATAAGTGTACACTTTATTTTACAGCTCATTTGATACTCTTCATTTTGGTGCAAGCCAGATAATGCTAGGGTCACGCATGACCAATCAGAGACAATGTGAACGGGTGATGTCATGATTGGCTTTGTTCTGGATAAGGGGTCAACAGTGTTGCATAATTTCAGGCACATTCATAGAGTAAAGAGGTCTGTCTAAACAATCATTTGTGTTATCTAATGTCTTCTCTCGTCTTGTTTTGGCTTGGGATAAACATAACTTTGCTGAATAAGCCGTCACAAATAAGCCCCAGTGTCCTTCAACGTTTTCCCCATTTCTCCACACGTAAGTTCTGCTCTGGTTCTCATTACCCGCTCTGCATTTTGGATCATGTCTCTTTGTTGCTGTTGCGCCTCAACTTCTGCGACAGCTCTCTCATAAAGATTCTTTCTTTTCTCGGCTGGTCCTCTTTGGAGATACCTTTGCCCATAAGTTTGAACTGGGATGACCCGACGCCACTGAATGGGCTACATTTGGCTCATTGTGTAATCCACATAATGCCACTTGTTACCTCTTTGTGCAGTAAATCCCAAATGAGGGCCTGTCAGCGCCCAGCCGTACTGGCCCTCTTTATCGCAGTCAAAATGTACCTTAATAAGGGTAGTTCTAGACAAACTATACGTTGTTCGAAAGCTGCTGAGTAGGACAACAAGCTGGGAAACAGGCAAGTTTTGAGACCAAGGAGTATTGGGGGGGGGGAATCCAGATGTAGTTCATGATGCAACTAGTTACCTTTTTGTGCAGAAAATTCCTCTAAGGCCTGCAGCGCCCAGCCGTACTGGCTCTCTATATCGCAGTCAAAAGGTGTCTTAAGATAGGGAGTTCTCGACAAACTTAATAAAGGGAATCAGACAAGTCTTCAGACCAAAGAGTTTTGGAGTAAATTTCAGATGTATTGTACATGATGCCACTCTTTTGTGCATTAAATTCCCAAGCAAGGCCTGTCAGCGCCCAGTCGTACTGGCTCTCTATATCGCAGTCAAAAGGTGTCTTAATATATAGGTAGTTCTCGACAAAAAAAATTGTTCAAAAGCTTCTGAGTAGGCCAACAATCAGGGAATCAGACAAGTCTTGAGACCTAAGAGTTTTAGAGAAAATTTCAGATGTAGTACATGATGCCACTAGTTTCCTCTTGGTGTAGTAAATCCCCTAGCACGGCCTGTCAGCGCCCAGCCGTATACCGGCTCTCTATTTTGCAGTCAAAAGTACCTTAACTTGGGAAGTTACAGCCAAACATTTTGCAAAGATTGAATATAATTGTGTGTTTCTTTATGTCCAGCTTTACTAGGTTCCCCTTGTCTTGTTAAATGTCAATGTAGATGCGAGGTTTGGTATGATTGGGCAGGGCATCAACCTGTACCGCAAGATGGGCGCCAATCCAGCCAACAAACTGATGATGTATTTTCAGGATCGGATCCAGAACAAATTCGGTAACCCAGAGCTCACATTCAAGCAGGTAAAATCTTATTAATGCAAGGATCGTATAGACTGATTCGGTAATGCGCACTTTCTAATGGTAGCCAAGTGTGGGCGAAAGCCACATACCAAGCTCCCATAAAGCCCGCCGCACACGAAAGCTACGTGCTGAGCAAAAGTCGTTCGAGGCCGTTTGCTCAGCACAAAGCTTACAAAATATCCCCGTGTGCGGTGAATTGTTGCTGAGTTTTCTGCCTGGCGAGGCCGTGAGGAAAGTATCTGTCCTGTTTGACTTCTTTCGGCTCGCGAGGCGAAAAACTAATTGTGTGCGGACAACACGAGCTTCGTGCTGAGCTAAAAAGATAGCCAATTAACAAAGAGGTACGGACGGGGTGGGGGAGGAGTTGGAGGTGTTTGTTGTGTATTCGCAAAGCATTGTGTATTCGCAAAGCATTGGTGATGTTGGACCTCAATTTGATGCTAAGGACAGTGACGTGGTCAGGGAAGGGAGGGGTGGGGCCAGATGGGCAGATTGCAGCGGGATGGAGATTTTAAAAGCGAATTGGGAAGCTGATAGAAGCAAATTGGGACGGTGGAAATGGGTTAAAGGGGATGAACATTATATTTAGCAACTGGCAAACAAAACCAAGGCTACGCATAGGGAAAGGAGATCGGTAACCGTACGATCGATTAAGAAAAAATCTTAACTCCTCCAGTATATTTACTCCTGCTCTTCCCATACTCTTCAACATTTAAAGATGTTGGCGATTTGTATCCCCCCTGGCTTTTAAGCCATACAGGGTGATATTGCGATCGCGTATTCCTTCTGTGTGTCCGTGTGTACAAGCATTACATTCACTGTGTGGACTTCCGAACAAAAGATGTCCATATAAACCAGGTAGCAGCGACGTTGTGTGGACTTGCCCACGTCCGCACAGTGTTTCCCCCCTCTGGAAAACAGGTTTGAAGACATTTTGGGGGGTTAGGTTTATCTGTGGCAACAAAAGAGAAACACTGAAGGGAATCATAGAAAAAATGGGTTGAAAGAGTTTCACAGTGTGAGTAAAATGATTTTTTTTAACAGGTTTTTCTTAACTACACGAAAACAAAGGAATGTCCACACTGAATATGTAACGTAAACATGGGTGTAGGCGTGCGTATGTATGTCTGATATATATATTTCTTGTGTAAAGTTGCAAGATCGAGGCTCTGCATGCCGATGGCGGAAAGTGTGAAAAAAGCGAATATACCTTTATGCTGCCACCATTTCAGTCACGTTCCCTGTATCCAATAACAGTACTCGATGATCATGTTTCTTTGTTCAGAAAGGAACCAGGCTATTTTTTCCTTCCAGCCTCGATTTGGTTACGTTGATTTGAACGGGGAAAATCAAGATGGCCGCAACATGATAATGGTCGCCCGAACTTGCTCTCTGTATCGGTTTGCAATTGACTTCGCACATGAGCAGTGAAGGAGTTTTTAATCACTTTTATGAGCTCATTGGGAGGAACACTCCCCGTGAAGTCACGAATAATTTCTTAATTAAAGTAATTTGAACAATGCGCCCATTCCTGCCATTGTCTTTTCCGTTGTGATGTCAGTGGTCCCTCCCAACTCTCTCTTTGTAACTCTTGAGGGGGTGCTTGTACACGCAGTCCATAGAGGTAGCAGTGTATTAACCAATTATTAATCGAGTTGGATCATTACCTATTCTGTGAGGTTCGCTATTTGTGATTTATTGTTACCAAAAATTTTACCCATACAGTTCTATGAACAGACAGGGCGGGAACTGTGTTTGACTACTGTGTCATTAAATCGCTTGCGAGCTGAATATCTTCACGTGAAGACGACACCCGATATGCCGATATGGTTGGCCATTCGCGCTTCTGAAACCGTACCGGGTAAGTTTTGTCGCAGTCTTTGAACTTTGATCCATAAGTCCTGCAGCAGACTGTGGAGCTGGTTTTGGCTGGACCCGCAGGGCCAGTCTAGTCACTAAAGGACCAACCAAGAGACCGAGTATTTGCCTTTTTAAGAGTGAAATGTCCTGAACTGACACACCGACCGACTGACAGACCGACCAACAGACGGTCTGTCTGACTGAATGAAATATGAGTATTACTGAATGAAATTTGAGTACTATGTCCAGAAGTGCAGCTGTCGAGTCCAGCTGAACAAGGCGTGCCTCGTCTCGCTTTTCATAAACTCATCATCGAAATAATTCGCGGCTTGTTTGAGATTGATATTAATTGACAATTTTGTGGTTTTGAGTCGGGTCGAAAAATGTTGTTTTGCCCTCAAAGGGAATGTACAACATTTGCTTTTGCTTCAATTTTCAGAAATAAATGGATTTGGAGGATACGTGTTATAGAAAATATTGTTGAACTGACATGTTTCACGTTTTGGGCTTGTAGATGCTGGAAAAACCAGGAAAACCTATCATGTTCTTGTAGTCTGGTTCCCTGACCCCAGTAAGATGAAACGGAGCACCATACACTTTAGAAAATTGTAAGGTCAGAGAATCAGTCTAGCAGGCTTGTACCTCTTCAGAGGTGTGTGATCAATTGCAAAGAAAATTCAGAAAACTAAAATATGAAAAATTAAGAACAGTTTTTGAAAAAAGCCAGTTTTTTCCAACGCTGGTCGGCCGACCAGCGTTGGAAAAATGCAGTTTTTCTTGAAAATGTCAGCACACCAGGAGCCACGATTTTAAAGGATGCTTTAGACTGTCATTCCTAACGATCCAGTAAGGTATTTCGTGATAATTTGATCATTTCGTTTTTTTGATGTTTGCAAATGTTGTATTTTCCCTTAATTCGGTTGAATCACACTGAGTGACCTATCTGTTTTTATCTTATTCTAATCTAAAGGTGTGATGATGCCCATCAGGTACAAAGTAATGTCGAAGGAAGAGGATATTTTTGTAGATGGTGGAATACTCCACAACTACCCGATTGACTGCTTTGATGGTAAGTCAGGCAAAATAAACTACAAAAGATAACACCAGTGCAAATCACACGTAATAAGGACCAATCCATGTGGTGCGTTACCGCAAACCAGGAACTTCACGTCGAAAGAAAGTTTTTATTGCTCATTATGAAAACAGTGACCAGCCAACTCTGAAGCACAGATAAGAATTATTGTAATGGCATTGGGCAGAGCCAATACTGAAGGCCCTATCTGAATATCCTTCATTAACTACCAGATACTACTAATTAATTAAATCATGAAGCAGATAAAAATCACGCAGTAGAGTGCAGTGGAAACATTGGAAAGAAAATGTGTGTTTGGCAAAACATCACCCGATAACTGGGTGCAGTCGTAAAGTTTTTATTGTTTGCAGGTTAAAAAAAATCGTCAGTAGCAAAACAATTATGAGGAGGTTAATAAATAACCAAAAATCCAGGGCAAATCGGTCAGGTGGCGACTTAATACAATCATCTGAGCAGATAGACATTTTCTTCATCGTCTTTGTCGGATAAATCCCCTAAATATCCGAATTGTTCATTATCCCCTGAAGAACATCAGCTAGAGAGAGCCTACCTTTGGAATTAGCACTTGCTATTAAAAACCGGGGAAAATCAACAATGTTTTCATAGAGAGAATGATATAAAATTTAACTTTTGAAAGTCTCAAAGAAAGGCATGTGCCAAAAAGGCAAATCAAAAGGAATACAATTTTTTTTCACATGCCAACTGTGACTTCAGAGGCGGTTCAATGGGGGCATATACAGTCGCGCACCCAGGATTTGGCTTTGAGGGGGGCTCACAATTCTAATTTGTAGAAGTTTAATTTTTTTCAAAAAATGTTGCCCAAAATTTTTGGCCGCAGAAAAAAAAATGAGGGTTTTTTTTCGGGGGCGGACTATTTTGAAGTTGGTGGCGCCACTTACACTCCTTTTATACTACTCGAAAATAGGCCACATACATATCACGAAGGCCAAATCGTGGGACTAAAAAAATTACCAAAAAAAAAATTATAAAAAATTGACAATCTCTTGGGGGGGGCTCAAGCCCCCCGACGCCCCCCCCCCCCCCTTGGGTGCGCCACTGGGCATATAATCATTTCAACACCTGCATACATTGGATGCATTTCGCTCTGTAGGAATCACACACAAAAAAACGTGGCACATGCACAGACACACACACTTGGTATATATTGGGTTTATGGGGCACCACTATTGTCGACCCTTATCCCCTTCTTTTGTTCTCCTTTGTCCCCTTAGAAATCTCAAAACACATAGCGTTAGGGCTATGGGGCACTTCAATTTCTAAAGACAGACTTGCGGGGTACCCTCGTCCCTATTCTTGCCCTTTGTTCCCGGTACACAATAAGTGCCAATATGTAAGAACATCAGACATCGTGTGTGTGACATCACACTTCCGGTTGTGTGACCGCACACTTCCGTGACACACAGACATCATACAGACAGACAGACAGGATAGGATCTTTTAATATAAGATTAATTACGAAAAAAAATGCACAAAAAGCACATGATATATTACCTTGAACACAAGTAGGCACATTAGTGTGAATCCGCACTTAATATCTGTAATCTTTCCAATTGAGGTTGGTATTTGTCTATGGACAAGGAAGACAGTTTTCTTCGTCGTTTTCATGATGTGTTCAACTCTGAAGACAGGTTTGATGGCTTCAATGAGAAATCCGTCGGAGCAGTATTGGTAAGTTTTACTGTCATCCTCCTTCCCAGTAATCATGTTAACAGGTTGACATGTTCCAAGGCGGATCCAGGGTGATCCAAAGAAGGGTGTCTGTAGGTGTTGCGTTCCAAGACTTTTCAAGGGATCGAGGGGGTAGGGGAGTGTAGGCGTTGCAGTCAATGCATAAAAAAGCAAAGTCTGAGAGCAAAGAATCAAGATTCCTGGCTTTTTGTTCATATTCCCCTTCAAATCGGTGTCGCTACGAATCTGATCTCACCCACCACTTTGGATCCACCGTTGGTGTTTGATGGCTTGACTTAATTGTTGATCCGTGTAGCGTAATTTCCTCAAAACAATTTACTGCTTGGTTTTCCCGCAGTATTCCGAAAATGAAGTGGAAGCATTTAAAGTAGTTTTGGACGAACGAGCATGTAAACACAAGAAGGCAGGGTGTTCTATCACCGTACCGGATACCGAACGAAGCAGGTACTTGGTCAGAATTTTTAAAAAAAGAGCAGATTTTATAGATATTGGACTTTTTGTTCGAGTATCAGACGTTATTGGCAACTCAATATTTTCGTTTCTGATTCATTCTTCTTAATGGAATTAATGTCCAAAGCGATCGCTACAATAAAATGTTTGTTCATGAAGATGAGAGGAAAATTTGTCGGGCTTCATGAAAGAAGACCGAATGCCATTAACAAATTATGTTTTTCTCAAATCGATGAACCTACAGCTCAACCCTTAGGTTTATTGTATGCAGGTCAAGAAACAATAAAGGCATTCACTTTCTTTACTTTGGTGGTCGAGCATCCAGACCTAGTCAAAGCAAATCCGAGGGACGCCGGGTAAACAAAATATTGTTTCCCTAAACATTTCTTTAGGAAGAGGGCACACTCGAAGGAGGAGAAAGTGAAACTGAACGACAGTTCCAAGCAAGCACTGACCAAGTTTGTTGCACTTCTGAAAAGTTACGACAAGGACGATAGTGGAACGATCTCAAAACAAGAATTCAAGGACTCTCTAGAAGGCGTAAGTCGATTTACCGTTGCATTACTGTTATCAATAATTGATTACGCATTATTTGCAACTATATAAGGAAGGATCATGGCAGCCTCCAAGTTTACAATGTGTGTGCTCTCTTATGGTAGTGTCTACTATGCGACACCGTGTGAAGTAATCATTGTTGAATTGAGACGACGTCACACTAACAAACTGGATTCTGAATTTGTATGCCCCGACTGATGGGAAGCTGAATGAGCATGTATCTGCCTTGCCCTTCCGGCCATGCGTCTGTGTGTCTTGCTTTTTTATGAGTACGTGTGTGTGTGTGGACACACAATCAGTTTCATCAGGATATCTCAAGAATTATTTGGCACATCAACTTCAAACTTGGTATGTGAATTGGTCTTGGGGTCCCCTAGAAGCCTATTCGTTTTGGGGCCACAGGTCAAAGGACAAAGTTATTATAGTTAAAAGAATAGAAACGATTTCACCAGGATATCTCAATAAATACTTGGCATATCAACTTCAAACTTAGTATGCAAAGTGGTTTTGGGTCCCCCACAAGCCTTTTGTTTTTGGATCCTATATGCCAATATAATTATGGTCAATTCTATTATGGTTAAAACAATAGACATGGTTTCAGCAGATTATCTTTAATTAGACCTACTTGGCATATCAACTTCAAACTTAGTATATATGTGGGTTGGTCTTGGGGTCCCCCAAAATCCTATTGGTTTTTGGACCTCAAAGGCCAGATGTGAAGGTCATTAGGCCTATAGTTAAATCAATAAAAATAGTTTCAGCAGAATATCTGTAGAATTACTTCGCATATCAACTTCGAACTTGGTGTGTTGGTTGGTCTTCGAGTCCCCTAAAAGCCTATTGGTTTTGATCCCATATAGGTCAAATATCAAGGTCGATTGTTAAAACAATGGAAATGGTTTCAGCAGAATTGCTTGACACATGAACTTCAAACTTAGTGTGTGGGTTGGTCTTGGGGTCCGCCAGACGTTTATTTAAGGTCAAAGGTCAAGATCTAATGGTTGAAATAATGGAAATTGTTCTCCAGGCATAAATTCAGAAATAACTGCCAAATCAACTTACAGTCATGAGATTTAAAGTGGGCTCAGCGGGATGTTTTTGCTTGTCAACACATTGTTCTTGTTTCTGAACTGTATCAGGCTGCTGATGCGTTCACCGAAGATGATGCCAAGTTATTGTTTGGTAGCGACTCTCACAACCCAGACGCCATATTTGATATTCTGGACAGCAACAACAATGGAGAGGTAAGTCCAGTCTTACGACCCAGACTGAACCTAAAAACACGCAAAGAATTTAGGGCTAGCCGAAATGAACCGACACAAGTGCGACTGAAAAAAGGTTACCGTTCACGGCCTTTAAACGTGACGCCAGCGTTTTTCCGCCAATCACAGCTACAAAATAATTGCCTCATGAGGGTGCTGTAGGTCAGCGTGTAAGAGTGCCCTGCATTCTGGGCGTGGAAAACAAGCAAAAGGTTAGTTCGTCCCTGACAAACACAGCGAAAAGAAACAACAGCTACAAACTGTATAAAGAATTAATGTAAATTGATTGTCATTAACCATTTTAACTAATATTTTGTGGGCTTTGGAAGATATGTTTGTTCTGGGGAAAGCCTGGTTTTGGCGTCCGGGGCACTCCTTTCCGATTTTACCGGTTTCCAGGATCATCGGACCATCGTTTAAAAATGTGTGCGGTGAAAATTCGGACCGATCTGACCGTACACGGGGCGAACGGATGAAATCAAACGTGTTTGATTTTTTTTTTCACATCCGATCTCACCGGATCCGATGTCACCGTAAAGGAGGTTTCACCGAACGCAATATTTATGTTAACCAATCACATTTACGAAGGAAGTCACATGATTCAAAATAGACAGCTGCCATTTCGTCATCATGCGGCTGATCGTCATGTAACTGGTCACTATGTAACCGATTATAGAACGAAATCGGGCATGTATACAAGTAACGCTTTGTCTAACCGCAACGGTGAAAAAAAACGTACCGGTGACGGTGTCATCCGGTCATAGAGCAAGGACCCAAGGAGTCAGAACTCTTGGGCGATTTACATTTTGACAATTAACATACCAATCCCTCGGGAATGTCTATAGCTACAGCACTGTGACCGCAAGCCTCGACCATTCAAAGCGTGAATGCCAGCGGCCTTTGAACACGATGATCGTCGCCGCCTTTTTAGTTGGTAACCAACAACCTCCCTATATGCTGGATAATAAGTCATGTCACGTCGCTGCTCTTTTTTTTTTACGACAAGATAGGTTTTTACAACTGCGCAGTTGTTAGGTGTGAGTTATGAATTCAAGTTAGCGATGTGCAGTTGTTGGTGCTTAAAAGCGTTATCTGTCCCTGTAATTTGGAGATAAATTGGATTTCTTTCAGATAAGTTTTCATGTATTTTCAGACATTTTAATTGGCAATATATCATTGATGAAATGTGTTTTTTTGGAAAATTTCACAAGTTTTCACACTAAAGGTACAGAGCATTTTGTTCTTCATGAAATGATTGTTCCAGTGATGTTGACCACATTTATATACAGTATCATCCAACTGCGAACAAACACTTCAAAATCTTTCATTTTTAGCGATGTATGACAACTGCGCATGCGTATTTACCATGGTACTGTCTACGAAGCCATGCAAACTCCTTTTTTGGCATTAGTGAGCGCGGATCTCTATTGTGTCGAGATTAGCGTAGTGAGCAACTGAGCAAGCTGGCGCCAGGTGCTTTCTATTGTAGCTTTCGAGCGCGGCGACCATCATTTTACTTTTGAAGTCTTGGAGTACGAACTCCTTGGGTCCTTGCTCTATGATCCGGTGAACCCGTTAAATCGGAAAGGTGTGCACCGGGCATTAATAATTCTATATGGCTTAATCCTGTGTAGCAAAGTCTTTACCAGTCAGTTCCTTCTTCTCTGGAGCAGATTGAGTTTTGTGAACTGCTGGCCTTTGCCGAGAAGAGAGGCGTCGATATGATGGAACAACTCCGAGGGTTTGAACGATTGGCGGATTTCGATCATCTTACGGGCCTGTTCGGAGCTCTTCTCAATGCATTGATACTCAACGCCAATCGTCTATCATTCAAGGTATGAGTTGTGTTTCCTTGATAATCAGGTTAGACACAATATGGGCCATTACAAATCTCAAAAGCGCGTTTGGTGCTACGCTTTCAAATTTGATACAATTTTACAATCCCAAAATAAAGATGCACGGTCAAACGGTAAGGAAAAAAAAGGCAGTTCACCATGGAGGAAGGAAATCATAAACCTACACGGATGACTTTCCATCATTTTTCATTTTCGGTGTTTGCCCTAGACTTCAGATATTGATCGCACCATTGGAGTCAATACGGGATACTTGGGAAGTACCGATTTTGATATGGAACCTGCAGACAGAGATTACATCGCTCAGGTAAATTATCTAAATAATGTGTGTATGAATTGTAAAGAACGCAGATTTTGAAGAGTTACCCCTTGCGAATTAGTAACTGAATAGGCCTCAAGATAATTGTTTTTCATCTGGTATAGAATTGAATTTGTATCGGACGTTTGATGTAAGGTTGATGTTGGTATTTTGATATTTGTATCTTTCAGTGTGGAAAAATGGGCGCCGTGTATTTCCTTCGTGACTACATCAAGAAGCACAACCTACAGAAGAAGGCTCATGACGTCGCAACAGATAAATAAACGTCACAGCAAATGCTATAACTTCTGAGTTGGGATAACTTGAACCGTGCTGAGCTCGTCTCCATCGACCTATCCAAAGGCACTGGTCAACGCTTATCTCTCTGACGAAAATGTGTGAAGGAAACCCTAGGCTTGCATTCATTCGAACATGTAGGCACATACGCCATGCACACAGCCGTACACCGTAAAATGGTTTTTCGGGTATAAACATTTTGTATCAACATATTGTCGACATGTTTTAGTCTAAGACATGTTTAGCTTTTTTTTGCACATTTTAAAAACCTGGTAGTGTCATCTATAAAAACTTACTCAAAAATCAAGTTAATGTTTAAAATTCGTTTTGCTGAGTCCGATGATACAAACAAGAGTGATATAGAAGCGTGTATTTGGCCTGTCGCTCGACTTCAACCCTATGAGTCATTTGTATTTTTTACTATTTATTCTTGATGATACTACAGGTTTCTGTCGTGTATGCACCTAAACATGTCACAGACATCCATCAACATGTCATAGATTTAAACATGCGAAAAAAGGTAGATACAATTAATCAGTGTTTAACCCCAGGACCAAATTGTTTGCTCAGTCATGCGGAAATCACTAGAGCGTGAACAAAATGACCACAAGTCCAAAACTCACTTTTTCAACCCAGATTTTCACTGCCAAGGAGTGATTTAAATCATAGGTGTTGTGTGTAAAGTTTGTTCCTTGAACCTTGCTCTCGTATGTGATGTAAAAATGAAGTTCATATGTGTAAATATAAGAAAGTTATGCCTGTTTGTTCCTCTGGTGCCATTTATCAAACTGCAAGCCATTTCACCACATGACCAAATGGCACTCCATACCTCAATTTGTGCGTGGATACTTCTGAAGCACTTTTCTCATTTTTTTTTGTAATGGCAACACTATGAATAAACTACACCATTAGAACGATCCGAAAACACTCTTTCAGCTGGTATATGGTTGATGTATGGACGGCCAAACATATCAACATGCCGCCTTTCTGAAAAGCAGTGAATATATCTGTGTTGAGGGTGTTCTGTGTGTGGTTTCCTGGTCGACTAAAGTGGCCCATGGGAACCAGCAGGGGGGTTCTTCTTGTCGACAAAAGTCGCCCATGGCTTAAGGTCGAAACACATAATCGACCATGTCATGACCACGTCATGACCGGCCATGACTACGAAAATGTCATTGAGTTGTCTGCGCCGTTTACGATGTGATTGAGTAGCATAAAGGGGTACATCGTCCTGAAATTTTATGTTAAATAGTTTACTTATCCTAGTTCCAAGCTATGGTATGATATAAAGGAAAGTAACTTAATGTCTCACTGTCCCACGAACAGATGGGAAAAACAAAACATTTTTGTTTACTTCTGATGCGGCGGACAGTTCGAGGGAAAATTGAATTTTAACCTCTTAAATTCGTTCTCGCAAGAGTAACACAAAACGGCCCCTCTTTAAAGTGTGGACGTTTATATCCTACTTTAAATGCTCTAAATTACTATCGTTTCGTTTAAAACGCGGCTTGTAGCCCAATCGGGCGCTTTCCAGGATGTAGCGCCCCTTTACCAGTCTTTCATAAAGGTATACCATTTAAACTAAGGAAATGGGCAAGTATGTTACCTGTTTGAGGTAATATTGTTAATTTAGAATTTGGATTCACAGAATGGTGTTTTTGCATTCATCGTTTGTGTTTCTAGTACAACATGTCCTAAAACATGTATCTTTTGATAGATTATGAGTCCGCAGCTCTAAATTAAACGTTTCTTAACTTTCAAGTTTTAGTTCACAGATTGTGAACTTTTATTTTCCAAATTGGTTTTTGTCGGGGTTTTTATTTTTACTATTCTTTAATCATGTCTTAAATATATCTGTGCATATTATTGTTGCACGTAGTAGAAGTAGTTGTGTTGGTGTTTGTTTTAATTAATTTTAATTTAATTAAGTTTCTCATTGTCAATTGGAACAGTGTTCGGTCAGTTTCATATTTAAATAATAACAATATTAATCGAGGGCTTTATTAATTAATATATTTACAAACGTTTGCAGTGATGCACTCTGACTTGTTTTGTATAATTGATTATGTATGAGTATCGGTTTTATTTGTAACCCCGTGGTCAGACTTTTGTTAAAGCACTGCAGTTATTAATAATAATATAATAATAATATCATTGTTTTCTTTCTTTCCGATTTGTCAATCAAAAAGATAAATAAATCTATTTTTTGTTACGAGATGGTGGTACTTTATCCATTATGGCCGGCTGCTAAATTACTGCAAACAAAATTTACTACAACAAATATTTGTTCTGGATCCGCCCTTTATATACATGCAGGTAGGCCTTTATCATGTCATTAAAAAAAACACGAAAAAGGCAACCCGCAGTTCATTTACTGTCAGTGCTCCCTTGAAAAAAATGTGCACACCCCAAGGTGCCCCCAGATGTTCTACCAGCCACATTTCATGATTTCTTGTAACTGAAAGCAAGCCAGACGACCTCATTTTACTAGTCTTTTTACGTGCCAGCATCTAGGGTGTGCCACGTGTCCGGGTAAGCGCGTGGGACTTGACTAGAGGCTGAGATATATCAGACGTTAGACAGGAGATACTCAGACTAACTGTGAAACTGGGAAATGTCCGATCTTAAAAAAAAAATAAAGCAGGTCGCAGGCTCAAATACCGCTCCTCTCGGTTTCTTTGTTCAACTTTAAAAATCACACCTTTATTCAGACACGATTAAAGAAAAACATTTCCAAAATTGTTTCCTGTACCACAATTAACTCACTTCATCTACTGCATGCTCAATATAAAACTGTTAAGTCGTCTTCAGTCACCTGACCTATAGTTTCCATCACGTGACATATTTCACGCATGCGTGTTACAGTAAGTGACGACATAATTGCAGCAAAACAATTGCAGCAGTTTCAGCCTATTTAATTCTATTGGTCCCAAAGTTGTGCCTCATTTCAGCAAGGCCTATCTCCCTCGATATCATGTCAGCTCCCCCATTACAAGATTCTTTTATGTAATATCGACCCTTCCAAGGAAGGATATTTAAGTCATTTTTGGAAGGCCGCCATAATAATAATAATAATCACAGATAATTAATAAGACACACAGTATCTGGAGAACCATTCAAAGGCGCCGGTCACTAGCAAATCACTGTGGTTTAAATGATAGATTGAAAAGATGAGTATCAAGATGGTGTTTGAATGATGACATATCAGTTTGTGTCTCTCAACTCGTCTGGCAAGGAATTCTAGAGACGCGGTGCACAGCTGGAAAAGGCCCGGTCCTCATAGCTTGCCAGGCGAGTTGTTGGAACAGAAAGTATCTGTGATGAAGAATATCTGAGGCCTGGTTAAGTTGTAACAGGTCTCGTATGTAGGATGGAGCTAATCCATGCAGGGCTTTGAATGTAAGGAGCAGGATTTTGAATTGTATTCTGTATTTAACAGGAAGCCAATGAAGATTGTATAATATAGGTGTTATGTGCTCGTATGATCTTGTTCTGGTCAGTAAGCGGGCAGACGCATTTTGGACTCTCTGGAGGCGTATTAATGGTTGCGTATGGAGGCGTATATGATTGCGTATGGAGGCATATTAATGATTGCTAAGGGTATGTAAAGCCAGTCAGTGTACATTTGAATAAAAAAACAGTCTTCCGTTTAGATAATGGGTCACCCTGAAACTACCCGTCGATATACCAACAGCCACAACATATGCTGGTTGCTGTGGCGTATAGGCTGAAACAAGAGCAGTTTCACTAGACTGCACGCCAAGTCCTGCACCGTATTGTCTTTTGCATATTGACATCTGGTAGAAGTTATAGAGAGATCACCGAATTTCATACCGATCAGCCAAAGCGTTCAGGAGTAGTCAGTTTCATTGGGGGCGGGGTGTGTCCCCCCCCCCCTTTATACCCGCAGGGTTTACGCTAAAAGGAGTACCTGCATAAAAATATGAGCAACTGGTTACATAAGATAATCTTCTTTTTTTCACTCATAGTGATGTAACAAGAAACGTCATTAAAGGTTTACCACCTCCGGTGGTACCAGCATCAGGGCCAATTTAACGGCGCTGCTAAGCACAACAGTTTGCTTAGCAAAAAAAAGTCTGGCTTATAAAAGCAAGTTAATACCAGCCAAAACTCCATGTGATGTATTCTGCTCGTGATGTTCAGCTGTTGTTTGCTGAGCATGAAAATCACATGGTGTTTTGGCTGGTAACCTGCTTTTATAAGCCAGACTTTTTTGGTGCTAAGCAAATTGGTCTGGCCCATGGACTATATAGGGGTATTGATTGGCGTGTTGTTAGTTCGTTATTTTGAGTACAAGAAGCTCTTGACGTCTTGCATAGTTGTATTAATAAGGATACAAGTGATTTTGAAGTTGCATCGGTGAAGAGAAAACCCAGCAAAAGCTGGCGATACCGAATGTTTTCAACCATGGGGAAACAAAAAGTTGTGTTTTTTCTTGTGGCTATGTGGCTTCTTGCGGCCAATGGACAAATCACGGATGGCGATTCAACCGAGGCCAGCGGGAACAACGGACCAACAAGCCGCGTACAAGACAAACTGGACCGGGTAAATCCCGCCCGGTTTGAGAGCGAAGTCTCCGGGCTGCGCGATCGGGCCTCGTTCGCCTCCGATGCGCCGGGCCTAGCGGGCGGAGGCCCGTCGTTGTCTGCGGCCAACGGCACCTCTAAACGGATCCTGATCGTTGATTGTATGCTGGACGGGAGTCACACGCACATCCAGCGTATCATGGCCAGGGAACTAGCCTCCAGGGGCCACAATGTCACCTGGCTGACAATAAAGGAGCTTCTCTACTGGCCCACGGAAGAAGACAAAAAGATGATCAATTTCAGGTTGTTCGATTCGGGCATGGACTATTTGGAGGCTAAGCAAATATTCCTGGATTACTGGACGCGTAAGAGTCTAAGCGGGGAACTGACGTCTTTTTCTTGGTAATTGATTTTAAGTACTCAGGCCTCAAGTTTTGTTGTAGTAATACCTATCGGTACGTTATTCAATTAATAATCATCCTGTACAACTAGACATGGACGTATTTGGCGATCGCCAGTAGGACTGAATTGCACAAACTCAGTTGGTTGGGCGCGCGCCAGCATGGTATAAAAAAAATTCCGGGTTTCTAGTTCCGTTTCAGTCTTTTTGGTCCATCTGAAAATTGACTTTCATTACAATGTTTTAGGCCCACCTGCTGTAAATAAAATAAAGGAATGGTTTATAAAAATAGCCTCAGAATCTTCTAATTTTACATTAGAAGATTTTCAAACGATTCTTTCCATCTGACAAGCCATACCTCTTTTTACAAATTACTTGTCATCAGGTATGCGAAGATGTGGCTTGGAAGGCCGGACGACGATATCAAACGCCTTTTCGACTTAGTCGGAGGCCTTAATAGAATGTTATTCCAAGCGACGGATTGCGACGAGCTCCGTGCAGCCAACTTCGACTTGGTCCTTTGCGAATTCAATCGTCCGGCGTGCAGCTCGGTGGCCCACGACATCCTCAAGGTGCCGTTCATCAACACCGTCAGCGGCGGCTTTCTGGGCACGCGGTACAGCCGCTGGGCCAAGCAGCCCAGCCCTTTAGCCTACGTCCCCGAGTACGTCACCGGGTACACAGATATCATGTCGTTCCCCGAGCGAGTCAAGAATTACCTGATATCGGCCGTCACGCTGCTCATCTACGACTACGTCCTGTTTGCCGACGTGGACCGGGCCCGGGCCGAGGCTGGCCTGGACACCCGGATGGGCACCAAGGAGATCGTGGCCCGCTCCGAACTCTTCATCCTCAACTGGGATTTTCACATGGAGTTTCCTAGGCCGATTTCTCCCAACACGATTCTGATCGGTGGGCTGACAATTGGTCCAACCAAACCATTGCCGCAGGTACAGGCAGACAGCAACAACCGTCTTCCTTTGCACACAATTACAGCTGAAAGTATTTGCATATTTTTCTACGTAAATTCTGATGACATTTTAAAACACATGATGATGGCAAGTGGTTGGGATTTATAGCCAGTTGGCATGCATAGGTGGAGTTAGAACTCTCTTCTAGGCTCGAAATCCCAACCCATTACATTATCTGTACCTAGCTTTTGGCTCAGTCTATTTTTATGAAGACCATTAAGAGCCTAGTCTTTGGCGTGCAACACAATCATGTTAAAAATGTTCAGGTTATTTCACGTTTTAACCAAGCTCCTAAATAAGAGTATAAACTTGCCAGGCGCAGACCCAGAGCGGGTGTTTTGGGGTCAACCCCCGCCCGCCCCCCCCCCAATCTCTGTTTTCTCATTTTTTTTCATAGAAACATCTGGAAAAAAATGTGGAAACCCCCCCCCCCCCCCGCTCATCTGACTAGGGGATATTTATACACTATAATTCTGAAATATAGTGTTGATGATCATCGGGTTTGACAGCACCCCCATCGAAAGTATGATGCGAGCCACAAGCCCCCTCCCATTGATTTTACGGAAGCAAATTGTCCACAAAAAAAAAATCCACATTTGAGAATTATTTTGCGGATGACCCCCCCCCCCCAAAAACAAATGATGGATCCGCCCCTGCTTGCACCTGTTTCGAAAGTCTATTTTTTCCGTATGCTCTTCCTAGGTTTTCGAAGATTTCATCCAGGGTTCAGGCGAGCACGGGGTGGTCATTTTCTCCGTGAGCACACTGCTACACGTCATGGACATGGACATGGCGGAAATGATCGCAGCGGCCCTGGCCAGACTGCCCCAGCGGGTCATCTGGAAGTACCTCGGCGAGGAGAGGCCCGGAGCACTCGGTAACAACACCATGCTCGTGCCGTGGATCTCGCAGAAGGACTTGATGGGTGAGTGTGCATTGCCATAGGAGGCCAATGGTGGCTGAGGGAATATCTTTACACAATGGCAATGAGTTTCGGGAGAACTTCAGGCGTGATCGCCTTACACAACGTAATTGCCACCCAACCTTTTTTTTTAAACTGATTATTTTAATGCCTATTGTTATTTTCTTGCCTTGACTCAGCGCACGAGAAGACCCGTCTATTGATCTACCACGGCGGCTTGAACGGAGGCTACGAGGCCATGTACTACGGCGTGCCCATTTTGGGGATTCCCCTGTTCTCGGATCAGGTGGACGATCTGGTCCGGCTCAAGTATCACGTGGGCATGGCTGACTACTTCCCCCAGGGGGTGCGAGGTCTGACGTCGGAGCAGCTCTACCAGGGGATCAGACGCGTCTTGGATGACCCATCGTAAGTCATGATTTCAGAGTCAAGTTTAAAGTTATTAGATTACCAAAATGTACCTTTTTCTACCATAAGTCAGACGTCATCTACATTGTATTAGAAGCGTAAACAATCTAGAAGTAGAACAGTTCTTGGCGAATTACAGTTTTTATATATCATCATTCCTTTTCACTTTCTTGTCATTTAGATGGATCCAGATCTTTGCAAAACTTTGATCAGTTATACTTTTTTTCGGGTCAAATAACCGACATATCTGACTCTTCCGTGTTATTCAACCCTGTGAGGTGTCATTTTAATATGAGAAGAGTATTTTGACCCGACAAGTGTCAGGTTAAATCTGACTTGGATTCAGTGTTGAATCTATCCCAGGACATTAATTAACATTAATTAACATTTGCAACTTAATGGGTCAAAACCGGAAAATGCGTTTTCACGAAGTGTACTATACCATTCTTTCGCGTGTAAAGTGCCTGCACACTACGCGTCAAAAACGGATTTTGCGTTTTCACGAAGTGACACAAATGTCACGTGATATGCGCGACTCACTTCTGGCGTCATCACGAAGTAGCGCTAACCCATTAGCTAATACACGTGGTTAGTGTCACTTCGTGAAAACTCGAAAACAGCGTAATCTGAATTTTGAGTTTTCACGAAGTGACGTTATGGTTAATTGGTTTGATAACTCATTAATAGTAATTTATTTCAATGAAAATCATACATTAACGTGACATTCAAGATCCCAGCTTTCAGACAATGTAAAAAAATATGAATTTTGAGGCTAAAACGATGTTCAGATCACCGTTTCAAAACATCGCCAACTTAAATCGCTTGTATCTCAAAACACACATTTTCCACTTCGCGGGGGTTAAGGTCACTTCGTGGTGTCGGTGATTCTGTAAGTAAGTAAGCATTTTTCCCTTTCGTCTCGTTTGTACATCGACAGATACCAAGAGAATGCCACGCGAGAGTCGGGCAAGTTACGGGACTCACAGAGCGAGCGAGGCGTGACGGAGGGCTTGCCTTTGGCACGGACCGCCCGCTGGATCGAGTACGCCATGGAACACGGTACGGCGCATCTACGGACGAAACAGGACAGCCTCGCCTGGTACCAGCACATCCTACTCGATGTCGCATGTATTTATGTAGCGGCGATCGGAGCTGTTTCATGGGTCTTGAATAAGTTATGTTGTTGTCGTAGACAAAAGCAGGGATAAGAGCTTAATCGTCGTACTAACAGTCATACGGATGCGAAGGGCGATTTCTAAAGGTTACATAACACTTCATTTTGAATGAAACTACATGTGCACACACATGTTCACACAGGCGGGCGAAATCTTTGAAAATTAATTTCTCCCGTTTGGAAGACCATATCTTAATGCAATTTTCAGGGTTTACTTTCCTCATAATGATCCAAGTATATGCTAAAAATCCTTGTGATGTGTTCATTACTTACGTTGAAATTGAAAAAATAGTCCTGGCTACGTGTATCATTGAAAGTTGTAACACTGACGTTTGCAATAGCTGTCAATCTTTTCAAGCCTCACAATTATTTATAAGGTTCCTATCCATTATGGTGTGCAGTAAAATGTTGAGAAAAGACTCCTTCACGAGTTATTTATTGATTAATATCAACCTTTTTGCCGGCTTCCAATGGTCGATACCGAGACCCACGCCAAAACACGCCGAGTGACGCTAATGAATATGCTAATCTACAATACGATATTGTGTGGCTTGGCCGAAATCGGTCAACCGTAGCGCCTAGGGCACTTTGCTGAACAATGCATGTGACTTGGGTAGGCAGAAATCATCGTCGAAATTTTCCATGGAGATCGTTCAAATTGTAGCACTAGCGTTTGCAACAACATAATAAGCTGAAATTCGGAATATACTTAGATGATATGTGTTCAACTGCTCGTGAAATAACAATTTTCAGAAATTCCTAGAAATAGATATAAATACAGAGATTTGGGGAAGTTTCCGAACGATTTCTTGCAGACTTGAAGGTCAGCTATACCAGTAACCAGTATTGACGTTTCGGCATCGATGACGGCGATTTTTTTTCACTGACATGAAGATAAGAATTTCTTCTTCCGTTATAATTTAACTTTTCAATCATACTGTGCATATTTTCTGAGAAACACAACGTTCAAAAGGCCATGTTTTTTTGTGGTGCATGAATTTCACTGCTCTGCTATAGCGTCTAAGTACGTAATCGGATTAGCTTTGCTTAACAACGGCAGGCGCTTTACCTTAGCAACCACATGACTGCTTATAGGCTGGTACGGGAATGAGAGAATAATAACTGATCCAGCGGTTAATCAGTCAGCCATGCATCATGTGCCATAAACGTAATTGTATTAACCTTCTCGCTTCTGAATCACCGATGAGAAAAATCTGCAAAGTTTAGACACTACTTTTAGATGAAAGAAAATACTGAAATTGCTCAATCTGTTCAAAGAATATCACTATTTAAACGTAATGACCCTTAAAAAAAAGTCATTGCATGAACCCTTTAACTTAAATGGCGTAAGAGAAGACTCTCTCTATACATATGGATTTCATTTGATAGTCTGGTTCCTGCTCCCATACTATGGGGACCGGTAGCTAATTACCATTTAAAGCCATCGATCGGATTACCTGAGCGCGTGCGCAGTATGATTTTGTATTCTTTAAAAATGTTTACAGCTTTGCGCACGGATGACGGCTAAACACATGATTATAAAATAAGTGCGAGTGCATAAGAAGCTCTGGCGATGATGCGACGCCGATGGCACATATGGAGCACCATCGTTTGGTCAATTTTCATTTTCTCCTTCTAGATAACGTCCAACCATCGTAATACCACGTAACTATCATATTACTGCACATTAGCCTCCATTTAAAAATGTTCATAAACAACTGTATGAATTGTTACAAACATGTTTTGTTAACTATTAAATTTATTTTGTTCGGTGTTCTTTTAAAATTTGGTAGTTATATTTAATGGGAAACTTAGGGGCTTATTTTCGGTCAATTTTCCGGGGACAGACATATGCAAAATAGACGCACATGCGTATTCGAAGGAGACAAAGCCCGTGTTCCGAAAATTTTCGTCAACAATTGTTGTTAACTAGTTAATTTATTTTGTTCGGTGTTCTTTTAAAATTTGGGAGTTATATTTAATGGGAATCTTAGGGGGCTCGTTTTTGGTAATTTTTTTTTCGGGGACAGACATATGCAAAATAGACGCACATGCGCAAGTCCGTGTTCCGAAAACTTTCGTCAAGAGTGTATTTACTGACGACGGCATATGACACTTGCTCAATTTTTGTCAAATATTTTTGGTCAATTTTTGAGGACAGACCGACTGACCGATAGACCGACAGACCGATAACCAAGTGACATGTGGAAGCTCCTGCCAGAGCTTGACCCTAAAAAGGCCGGGGGCGGAATCTGCCCCTCCCCCCAACTTTTTCCGCAATACTTTAAATAAAAAAATTTCGTGACCCGAGCTGTTATGACTTTTTAGCCTCGAGCCTTGCACATCTTTTGATACCAAAAACATAAAAATCGGACCACGGGTTGCCGCGCAGCGAAATATTTTCCGGCGCTACGCGCCGTGAAAACTGAATTTTCCCATATACGTCCTGTACACAGAGCAGAATTGCCACTCGTACATATGAATAATTAATTAGCCATAATTCCAAAACCCTTTGACCTATAGTCACGAAATTTCTTGGGTATGTTCATGATGAGTTGCTCTATGCAAGTACCAAGTTTTCAAAAAAATGTTGTAACTCGATGGCCGAGATCTTAGGGGGGGGAGGAATCCGCCCCCCCCCCCCCGGCTGAGAGATGGTCAAAATAACCCAGCTCTTTTAGGGTATACTCTTGCCATAATCAGTAGGCAAACTCGCTATAGTGTCTCCACGAGGGCAACTTTTCAAGCATTTCAACTGCAAAAGTTTGAAATACTGAAAAACAGTGCCCCTCTCTTTATCGTTAGTTGCCAGAGACACTTTAGATTATTGAGCGAAAATCTAAACGATCCTTCGTAATTACACGTATTTGTACATCACACATTATTGGCCGCCATCTTTTTTCAGTGCAGCAACCCCGTTGCATTATGGGTGCATCTTACTAGTACTGCATGTAATTTGCATACTTTTGTAGTCCTAAGGACAATAGAGGGACCGGGAATCATTTCTATGTCCACCCATCCACCTTTGTAAATCCAGGATCCGTCATTGAGTCGGCAAACGAACCACTTTAGTCCCACATCTTTTATGAGTAAAATATGCTTTGTTAAAAAAAAAACAGTGCCTCCATGTTTTGCCTACTGCAAACACGGAAAGAATCATGTACACATTATGTCAAATAATATCACCGGAATAAATCCCCTTCATCTAAGATTGGCGGTTGGTTGATCACGTGTGATTGAATTATTCTTCCCAACCCACGGCCCGGTCGCATCCTCGGTACCGTGTAAGTTCCACATTACAAGATTATTTTAATATAATATATTAATCCTTCCAAGGAAGGATATTCCAGTCATTTTTTGGAACGCTGCTTTAATATGTGAAGCCAGTATACTTGCAGTAAAAAAAAAACCGGTTTCCGACCTATATGTCACGGCCGGTTTGACAAGAAACCCATTGCAGAAACCCATTAGGCAGGTTTACGAGACATAATGTACCGTTCAAGAAACCTTATTGCATGGCATTGTTGAGGTTGAAATGTGCGAGATACGTTCAGAATCTAAGCTTAAAATCGTCAACGATACTTTTGCCGTGGAAGTCGTCGGTTATCTTGCTGTGCTCTGATATTTCCTTTGAGTGCGTGTGACGTCACATCGTCTAAACAGCTGTTAGTAATTCTGAATTTTCATTGGTCAATATTCACCGTGTAATGCATTATGCATGAAATTTGTCTACCAAATCGGTAGACAAAATGTAAAGAAATGCATAAGCGCTCTCTACGAGATGGTAAAGGCCCTCGCGGCTTCGCCGCTCGAGCTAGTCTTTTTACGTGCCAGCATCTGGGGCGCGTCACGTGTCCGGGTAAGCGCATGGGACTTGAATAAAGGCTAAAGCAACATAAGGTGATAGCTCAGTTGGCAGAGCACCCACCGATACGGAAATCCGGAGGTCGCAAACCCCGCTCCAGTCAATTTCCTTGTTGAACTTTATACTTAAAGGTCCTGTCACACTGTCTGCGATCATATTATGCGCTTCCACTGGGTGCTTGAAAAATGGCCGGGGCCAACAACAAATACTATATCGCAGCGACAACTACATAGATCGCCCGATGGGCGCCAACGTTATTGAGCATGCTCAAAACAATCGCAACACCTCTGCGCTCTGGCCAGGGCGCGAAATTTCTTTTCCCAAACGAGATCGGACAATATCAAAAGAGGGCACTCTCTCTCTCTGCGTTATGCATATTCATGATGTCCAGGAAAATTAGAGAATAAGTTATATAACAAGGAATAATAGTGCTTAAATCACCGACGATTGGCAGCTCATTCGTGGACTAGTTGGAAGAAGTCCTGACTTCTAATCAGGTGATCCGAGTTCGAATCTCAGTGAGCATTTTTCACTCCTTCTCATTTTACCTCTTAAATAAGTAAAGTGATGAAGGAACATTTCTCACCAGACGTAAAGCCTATCTTGGGTTTGTGTTGTGGAGAACAAGACATTAGATATGCATTTAATGAACCAGTCAGAAGATGGAAAGCAGATGTCGTTTGGGAAAAAAGATTCGCGGCCAGGGCGCCGTAATGACGCAACTCGGGCGCTTTGTAAGCGTGAATCGTGCGACATTGGAGTGGCATTTAGGTCAACATCGTCCCCAGTGCTTACTTTATTTCCAACCTCGTTTCCAATAGTAAGCCCTGGATAGGAAACTTTCTTCCTGTTTCCTGATTCGATACCGCAATTGGCTAGCAATGGATTTATATCGTATACTTGGTGTTGTTATTGACAACGTGCAGTACGTGTTTTCGCGATCATTCGTCCGCGCCTTCTCGAAAATATTCATTTCCTTTCCAATTTGTTCTTATTAATATGAATTAAATGTGATACTGCATGTTGTCTCGTTAAGCTCGTAACAGTTTAATTAATATAAAATCGTATTTTCGTAGCTCATGCCATGCTCGCGCTGCAACGAACTATTGATTCCGTTTTTACCCCAGACACCGCACACAAAAACAAACGCAAATGTAACGCACAGGTAGACACCAGACTATTCTTCATTTCCATATGTGTTCAAAAATCTTGCACATGCAAATGATCCAATACCAGGGCGAGAGAGCAGGTAGTGGTCGGCGCGTACTGCTCGACACGCTGGGGGCGAGGTTGCATTGAGGCAGCCTAGGCGCAAGGCAGTCGATGTAGTCTTCATGAGAAAGCAACGCGACTGCGATTAACTTGTAGAATAAATTTGAAACTGGACTGCGGATTTACCGTTTTGTTGTGGTATTTATACAGCGCAAATGACGTCACGTAAGCGTATTTTGGTCGGATAGAGAGCGCGACTTATCAACAGCGAGCAAAGCGTAGTGTGGGTGCAGTGACAGCGCAGCGGCAGCGACTAGATCGAGTAATTGGGCTTGACAGGGGCGCATAGAGAGCGAGTTGAGCGCATCGTAAGCGCGAGATGAGCACAGTATGAGCGTAGCTTGAGCTATTTTCTGGCCACTTAATACAGAAAATTGCCATTTTCTTGCGTCCTTGCTGCGATTGTTAAATTTATTTAGTATTTTCGGTCGCCGTAAGGTCTCCTATGAGAGCGCATCTAATGTGACAGGCCCTTTATAATTACTTTTTATTCGCATTTCATTTATTCATCAATAATACATTCAAGGGCAATGCATCAAATGCTAAACATTCTGGACATTTTATGTACACAGCCACAGGTTTCATACAGCGCCACACCAGGCTTGTTTACATATTGAGAATTGCTGAAAATGCTAAATTACTTATTTTCTTTCTTTTTTTACAAAAAGAAATACTGAGAGGAGTTGGAAAACAGAAGAGGTCACTCCACGCGCTAACCGCGGCACTGATCCGTTGACATTTGCAACCTGTTCAACCTCACCTGTACTAGTCAGGTTGCATACGGTTGGAATCGTGACCGACTGGTCCAAAGCACTAAACTTTGCAGATAGATTCTTATAGCCCCAGAGAAGATATTTAGAAGGGGTGACACCTGAAATTCGTTTGGAAAGGGTTCCTAATTTGCGTAAAGCGTTAATCCCTGCCGTGTAATATATTTATTCCCATATTTGGTTAGATGTTAATTTTTTTATTTTTTGAAAAGTATATTTTGGGGATTTTACTTACATATCCTTACTTAAATAACATTTTCTAAAGCATATCAGAGACTTGAAGATTTTGAGGACATAATAAAGATCCAAAATGGCTGCCATATACCCTAAAGTTGCGCGCATTTCCTTTTCCCTCTTATATCATCAACAAGTAGTCTTGCCAAACCTCAGTATTGATGAGCTTCAAATTCACAAAGATACTTACTGGCACAGTTACCCCAACACAAATAAATGGGAAATCATGTGAAAAATTATATCATCTTGATATTAAGCCCACAAAAACAAAGAGAGGGGAAATGAGGTGTCCGTAAATAGGGCTAAACATTAGGCGAAGCCTGCCTAACGTGAGGGACTTGATCAAGTTCCCCGTTTTTGTTTTCTGAGTTAAATATCACAATTTTATCATTGTCCACATGATTTTCCATTACGTTTTAATCGAGTAACTGTGCCAGTAAGCAACCTGGTGAATTTGAAGCTCATCAATACTAAGGTTTGGTAAGACAACTTGATGATATCTGGAGACAAGATAAATGCGCGCAACTTTATGGTATAATAGTAGCCATTTTGGATCGTTACTTTGTCCTCATAATTATTCAGTCAGTCTTAAATGCTTTAGTATGGAAGTGTAGATAGGACATGGTTAAAAATAAAACTAATTCGTACGTACGAATTACTAAACCGTACGTACGAAATACTAATTCGTACGTACGAAATACTAATTCGTACGTACGAATTACTAATTCGTACGTACGAATTACTAAACCGTACGTACGAAATACTAATTCGTACGTATGAATTACTAAACCGTACGTACGAATTACTAAACCGTACGTACGAAATACTAATTCGTACGTACGAATTACTAAACCGTACGTACGAATTACTAAACCGTACGTACGAAATACTAATTCGTACGTACGAATTACTAAACCGTACGTACGAATTACTAAACCGTACGTACGAATTAATAAATCGCACGTACGAATTACTCAGTGGCGTAGCCACGGGAGGGGGAGGGGCGTGGGGGCAGTGGCGTAGCCAGGAATTTTTCAGTGGGGGCGGCGCTGGGGGCTGGAACATTTCATGGGGGGTGTCATGTACATCAATGATAATTTGTTTAGAAACTCAAAATCTCAGTGCGGGTGACTGGTGGGCGACAAGGTTTCATGGGGGGCTGTCACCCCACGCCCTCCCCGTGGCCACGCCACTGCGACAGCCCCCATGAAACCTTGTTCCCCCAAAGTCGCCCTCCCAATGAGATTTTGAGTTTCTAAAAATTATCATTGATCTACATGACGCCCCCCCCCCTGAAATGTTCCAGGCCCCCCGGCGGCCCCCCACCCCCACTGGAAAATTCCTGGCTACGTCACTGGAATTACTAAACCGTACGTACGAATTACTAAATCGTACGTACGAATTACTAAACCGTACGTACGAATTACTAATTATTTCGTACGTACGATTTAGTAATTCGTACGTACGGTTTAGTAATTCGTACGTACGAATTAGTTTTTTTTTTAACCATGTCCTATCTACACTTCCGTAATCTACACTTCCATAGCTTCATGTAAAAAAAAAAAATTAACACTGAGAGCTCTGACTTAATTTCTCACGTAGGAAAGCCCTGCATATTTTTTTGTCCAGGCCCATAGGTCAACACATGTGTATATGTAGCTGGGCAGGCACTGTGCGCTTTGAAACGAGAGCAATGAGTAGCCATATGAAACGCGTTGTGGACAGAAAACCCATTCTAACACCAGAGGAGAAACGCGAATTTGAGGGCTATGAATTCCCCTTCGAGAATCTGGCTTTCCAGGGAGGTGGTAGTAAAGGATTGGCGTATGTTGGCACATTCAGGGTAAGTCCACTGATCTTACAACGTTAAAATATTGTAGGCTATACCATGGATCGATCTATACGGATAGATTACTGGCCATTTCACGTGCCATTTAGTCCTTTTTTTGGTCTTTTCTCCTGTATGTTTTGAGATATTAACCATGATTGACAGTCGTAGAGGAAAACCGTGATGAACTGGACCTATCTTTGCTATTGCAAATAAAGAGCTTATTCTCAAGAATTTCTCACCTCGAAAAGTCAAATCAACTTGTGACAGCCACACTATGCACAGTGTATTCAAAAAAAGTCAGTCATACAAAAACTAAAAAGGTCATGCATGTCCAAGACTGCATGGGAGCTTGAGTGTCGAAAAACATGCAAAACAAATTCAGGCCGACTTTACTCACTCTTTCAGAACCTCACAAACTCACAAAAAAAGATTGGTAGTCCACATATAGGCCAACATGATGCAACCGTATTATTATCTTATTGCCATTTTTCACTATGCAAGCCTTCAAATATTAACGGATACATGCAGTAAAGTTATGAATATGGGTCTGAACACAAGTGGGATTATTTAGAATGGTTTTTATTATAGCCCCAAAGTCGGGAATTTTCTTACGGTGCCCTTGACCCCACTGATGAGCGCCACACAATTATCATAATGGTGCATTGAACGTGCAACAAGTATTGTGCGTACATGTACATGTACATGTAGCTACATAAAGAAGTATATAGTAAACTGCAGTGTTGTAGTACTCGTACTCGGTACTCGTGCTCGAGTACTACTCGAGTACTTTTTTGTACTCGTACTCGTACTCGAATGTCAAAGTTCTCGTTCTCGAAATGACGGTACTCGTACTCGGGCAGCAAAGTACTCGTACTCGACATGTCAAAATTTTACTCGATCATCAAAGTACTCGTACTGGAATAGCAGTACTCAATTTAAAAAAAAAGGTACAGCACCAATTACCACGGCCTTACTCACGGTCCAGACCCATTGCTAATCTGCATGAATGGGGGAAGAGACACAGCCGAAGCCGGGGTTTGGGAAACAGCCCCTAGTCTGGTTCCGGCGTCAGGCCATAAAGCTAATTTTAAAACCGTCAGGCCACATTGTAACAGAGGACCTGTAAATAGGCCTAAACCCATCCACCGAGCCCATGAATACAAGTTATACCCTCAAATATCATATTTTAGAGAGTTCTGAGAGCCATAAAATTGGGGGAGTGGAGAGATATGACAATGAACTTCTGGCCCGGACTTGAGGCTTCCAACTCTGAGCATTTTGGATGCAAATGGCTCGAAATTAGTGGCGCTATTTTACCATCTTGTGGAGGGATTGTTTTTTCAAGATGGCTATACTTTTTCGCTTTGGGTGAGAATTTCTCGAAAAGTCAATTGTCAACCAACCAAAATATGAAATATGACATGTTGGTTATCGGTTAACTGTGCAGCTTAAATACCTGTGATAGTTCTGAGTATTTTTTTAAAGAATTTTGAAGTGGGCATTTTGCACTGGTGACTATGGGCATTTTAACACAGGGGTGCATCCGTCACGTCAAGGAAGCAGATTGTATATAATACCACAAACCTGCCACTTTGCACGTTGCATGTGCCGTCCACGTTCGCTTGTAAAAAAAAATTGCCGGAAAACTTTTTAAATGTAATCATGACAAGTTTGGTAAGGATCTGTAAATCGAACACAAGCTACTCCACATAACAGCTACAAAGGAATGAACTGATAAAGTGGTACAGGGGCCCAGAAGCGAAATTGCGATACAAAATAGTTTGTGGATTTATCCAACTTGATCTTTAACAATATCAAAATATACATGTGTAAACTCGAAAGTGATGTTTAAATGATGATCTTTGGCCCAAAACAATTGGGTTAAAGTGATCACAAATTGCTTCAGATCATCTAGAATCCAGAATGTAATTATAGAGCGGGCCCAAACCCACGAAGTATTGGGTTTCGCGCTCCCATTACTTCTCATCAAGCTATGGTCACACTTTTGAGAAGCGATTCCGAGAAAGATCCAGTAAATTAACAATCGGATATTGAAGTGAATAGGGTGATGATCATTGAGATGTTTTCTTGCAGGTTCTTGAAGAGGTCGGAATCGCCAAAAACCTGAGGAGGTTTTCAGGCACCAGTATCGGAGCCATGATGGCAATGTTCGCTGCTCTTGGTTTAGACTCGTTTGAAATGGAAGAACAAACATCTTTTGACTTTAAGACTCTGGTAAATGGTAAGAGAACAAAACTACCTACCAAAAGATCCCATTAACTCTCTTCAAAGAGTAGATTTCATCATACTATGCTTACTGAAGGAGAATTTCAATGGAAAGGGAAAGAGATCGCAAAAAAAAACACGCGACTGAAGTGGACAAATATTTCACTCTAACTTTCATATCCCAAGAGTTGATCTAATGGGGGAGTCGGTTGGGCTAGCCCCGCTCCCGACAAATCAAACGGTTAATTGACAGGTTGGTGCAAAAAGAAGAAAACCCACTTTTAACAGGAATTTTAACCTACTTAACTTATTTGAACTTTTTTTTAAATAACGTAGTGAAGTATAGCTCTTTAACCATACGTGGTGAAAAATCTTTAAAAAAAATCGCATGAATAGTGTTTTTATGCTAATTTGAATACAAGTCACCTAATCAAAATCACTGTTGTCCACGTGTAAGTCTAGTGTAGTGTCTTCAAATCAAGCTCTGGAGCTCAGTCAAGCGGATGGAATAAAGCCGTCCGTGGCACATGAAATTTTTAAACTACAATATCTCAGAGACAACATATGCATTTGCAATCATTTTTCCGTCACTTATGTTTAAAAAATACCATCAAATTGAATTTTTAAAATATGCTCAACAAGTATGTGAACATTGTCCTCAAAAGTGGGTGTTCCTTCTTTTTTTCACCATCCTGTATAATGGTTAAAACTCCCAAGTATATTTTAGCTCCCCGATAACGTCATTACTCAATATAGCAAATCTCGATTCACTGCGTTGGCCTTTGGTCTTTTTATGCGATGACTGCAATGCCACATCCACACCATTCCCCTTGAAAACTCCTGCATTTTGAAACCCCAACCACCCCTTCACACAATCCTGAAGCTGCCACTGTGTCCTTAGATTCAGTCCAATAAAGTAAATTCTCACTAAAATTATGTAGTAAATTGGAGTGAATGTTGCCGTCGTAGATTAAGAGGTCATTTATATTATGTTCCCCATATCTGTTTAAACGCCACCTTAACATGTTCATTGCGTTCACTGTGTGTGACAAGTAGTCAACATGTACTGACTCGCTTTAAATAAATATTTTGCGTTTGGGCCTAAAGCCTGAAATGATGTTCAATTAATCCACAATTAACATTTTTATCGCAATACAAACAAAATATATAGTTCCACTATTGTACAATGTTAAGCCGATCTGACGTGCACTCTAAATTCTGTTCAATCGATTCAAAAGACCAATTCTCTGGAAGCCTTTCTCGCATATTTTGCAAATCTATTGGCTATAACACGGGGTAATCCTCTATGATAGCACTGCCCGGATCATAATCCACAGTGAGTCATTGTTGTACAGTGAGGACACTAGCTTGGCCCCTCTGAGACCAGCACAAGGAATAATGAGACTGATTTTCTTTTGGTTTTATGTAGATGGCCGATTCGGTTATGTTGGTGCGGGTATTAATCTCTATCGAAAGATGGGCGCCTGCCCCGCCCACAAGCTGGTCAAGTTTTTTCGTGAACGGATTGAGAGCAAATTCGGGAACCCAGATTTGACATTCAAGCAGGTAATTATCCTCAAACTGTGATGTAAATGACGGGGAAAACACACTGAGTTTTCTTATTTATACACGAATATTGACATAAAGGTGGGCATATTGAATGCGTGATATATGCGGTTTTTGTCGATAACGTCATCGTGGATGAGGGAGGAAACATTTAGGGGCGGAGCACACGAACTGTTATCAGTCTTCTCTTGATACGCTTTCATCTTTCGATAAGTCTGTATCTCCTGTATTCATAATTGTTTCATACTTTTAACATGTCTGTAAGTCTTTCAACTTAAATATCAGAAATGTCAAGGTAGATGAATGTCATTATTCTTAACTCTTTTCCCCCAGCTGTACCGAGAGAGTGGGCGGGAACTGTGTCTTACTGCCGTGTCATTAAATCGATTACAAGCTGAATATCTGCACGTGAAGACGACACCTGACTTACCGATATGGCTAGGTCTACGGGGAGCTGTGACTGTGCCGGGTACGTGTGATTATAATATACTTAACAATTGAAACATAAATTTAGCTTCCTCTACATAGACCATTCAGACACGCTATCACAGTAAACCCCCTTCAATGGCATGAACCATTGTGCCAGCTATGTGATGTTGTACAAAGCAAAATGCTCCAAGACCGAGTATCTGAACAATACCGGCAGCAAATATTTTTTATGCAACCAAGTATAGTCAAACATGTCACATGAACAACTAAATATGTCACGTGATTCGGAATAAGTTCTAATAGCTTATGTTCCACAATGGTCAGCATGGTCTCGCTGTGGCGTATGCTGATCTGAATGTTGGAGGCTCCAGGTTATGTTCCTGGAGGGAATTTTGCATTTTTGTTTTTCCCCAAAAAATGAATTTTGTTCTCTGAATTGTGTTTAATCAAGTCGTGATGATCGATAAAATGAAATTCAGCCATTTCTTCTCATTTGGCTCTGAAGGATTTTTTTTAAAGGGAAGTTAAGTCTGAGAACCATTCCGTTACAAACTGACGCATGCGCATTTTGGTCATTGACTATACTTGGTTGCATAAAAAAAATAATTGCTACCCAGCGCAATGCTGACGCCATTAAAGGGGGCCTCTGTAAGACTTAGTGTTCAACGATATCGCGCTCCGAATGGTCTATGTTTGCTTGATCGAATTTTGAAATCAGTCAGCGCAGTGTATTAACCATCGAATATCACCCAAATGGCTTGGTCATATTCATGCTTGTTTTTGTGCCAACTTCGTCTGCATGTTGAAAAAATCACGATACATCTAATCAAAAATCCGTCTGTTATATGTGTCAAGGACGCACGACATTGCGTTGGGCGGTGGCATAATTATATTCGAATTTGATTTGCCAGAAACCATAAAAAAGAGGGATGTACGTTCGGATTTAAATTGAAATCGATTTGTGCCCCTTCAACGTCATAACACTTATTTTGGCATTAAACAATAAAGAAAAAAAATGTAACTGACGTCTATAACCCTTATGCTATATGTGTCTTGATGATAAACTTGTTTTCGGTGAACCATTATTTACTTATTCACTTCGTATTATTTGACAATTTCTATCAAAACAAAATATAATATATTGGCCTAATTGCTATTTGCTAAAATCCTCCCCATATTCAGAACATATGAGACTCATAAATGTCCTCACGAAACCTCAGTGAAACAACCAGAAACCACAGATTCTTCCACGGTATATGTAGGACTATACAAGTAGAATTTTACACTCTATTCATTTGAGTACTAACTGTAGTTTAGCGGGGTTATTTGGCAGGGAACGTGCAACAATACTTTACCAACTTCACTGCCTATAGAAATTGTGAATGGTACTTCAAAGAACTATTGACTGCGTGTGATCCGGACCAGTAAACACAAAAGGTTTTTTTGTAAGGTCACAAGGAGGTTACGGTATACCATTGGCCTATCAACAATAATATAGGGTCATATTGTGAAGTGCATAGTCGTGGAGGTAGGCACATGGTTCGCGGTGGCATAGGTAGGCCTTCATGTATATGTACATGTGTTAGCCTATCATATAGTCCCCAAAATTGAGATCAAAACAAGGGAAAAGTTTGAACGAGGCAAGTTTACCTTTGGATGTACTTCCGATGTATTAAAGGAGTAATTACGAAAAGGTGCCAGATTTTGTCTCAAAAATCTGTTTACCACGAAATGATAGTATAGTTGGAGAGATCGTTAAAAATTAGCAAAATTCATAAAAAATAAAGAGCTTGCTCGCTTGGACCAGGGCTATCAAAAATTCGATGCTTGAAATACGTATATCGTCAGATGTAAACGAACGGGGTTTTCCATTATTCCGTATGTACTTTTCTTTTCACCCAGACCGTCGAAATAAGGTAGGCCTATAAACAATCCAAAACATGAAATGTTTGCGAAATCTGGCCCAATGGTCACGTTTTTCATGCCCCAGGTGTGGATTTTGGTCACTCAATAACATTGTTACCATTGGCGAAATACATGAAAGGGCAATCACTTGTGCGCGCCACGTGTGTATGTCTGAGATTGTCACTTAAATTTTGCCCGATGGGTGGGAATTTTGTCACTTCAAAACTGCCCCAGCCTACGTCTTGGGTGGGGCAGCCTCAGGGGAGGGGTGGGGGAACAATTGATAGGCGCATAAGTAAGGTGTTTTACAGAATGCCTACATGCCGCGTGTCATTGTTTACATCAGCGTTTATGGCTTATGTGAAGTGATGTTTTAGGGTTAACTTAAACACTCCACTCCTTATGATCCGCCTTTATCTTTCTCTGATCTGAAGCTCTAATGATGCCCATCAAGTGCAAAGTCATGTCAAAGGAGGATGACATTTTCGTGGATGGGGGTGTGATTCACAATTACCCAGTCGCCTGCTTTGATGGTGAGTCCGTGGTCATATACACACACGTGCGGAGATGACGTACAGTACGTGTTTTGTTTTGTCACTCCGTCTTTAATTGGATAGGTCACGGCTGTATTACGGCGCCTTGCAGGTACAGCCAGTAAAAATATACACCTGCCACAAAGTTGGACATTTCTCGGTGAACCAAACATCAAAATATACGTACGTTTCCACGGAAACTTGACGGTTTAATTTGATACTCCACGCGGTAACACTGTGTCAGAAATAATGAGAGCGCAGGCGCTCGAAACGCCAAAACTAAAAATTGCACTTAGCAAGATTTTCAATGGGCATTGCAACACACAATTTGAAGGTAATGTTGAAGGCCTTCAATAATATTGTGTATTGCGATGCCCACTGAAAATCTCGGGTTTCAGGAGTTTCAGTGCTTGCACCCTCGTTATTTCTTACACAGTGTGCCCTAGTGAGGTATCAAATTGAACTGGAAAGTTTCTGTGACAAAACGTATATTTGAGAGTTTTTGTTCACCGAGAAATGTCCAAACAAGGATGATTATAAAAACTGCTTAGTTTCTTGTTGTGCCTCAGGTGTATATCCAAACATAATGCGTTCAGAGAGGTACTGTCACAGTGGACTTAGTCCTGCGAATCGACCAATGACAGTGGTCATGCACAGTTTGAAGCGTTTTCTAAATTCGTAGAAATTAAAGCCTGTGTTACATTAACTTTGGATGATTTTTCTTTAAGATTAATATCGTTTGTTTATAGCAGCCTTTAAAATAATCTGTATACAATTCAACGCATGCATATCAATAGGGGCATACAGATCTGCATCTATAATTCTGTTTAATTGTTGTATCTCATTTAGGTTGGTACTTGTCCATGGACAAGGCAGACAGTTTTCTTCATCGTTTCCATGATGTGTTGAGCCTTCGCGACCAGTTTGCTGGTTTC
>CM057136.1:4204587-4219671 GCA_029964075.1 Patiria pectinifera | reverse complement strand
ATTTTTTGGCCAAATTTCATAAAAAAGTAAGGCTAACCCCTTGGTTTTTTTTCAATTTTGGCCAAAAAATGAAATTGCTCGAAATTAGCTAGAAAGATGCCTAAAGGACCCTAGAACACATTCCGATTCGATTTCTGGACTGATCAGCTTTTAAAAAGGATATTTTGACAAAAGATTGCGGTAAAAACAGTCTAAAATATTAATTTTTGTTCACCAAAAATTGATGATTTTGGCCAATATCGATAAAATATTGGGTGTTTGAATGCTGAGTGATGCTCCTCTCTCCGTTAAAAGGATTTCTGCATAGTTTGGAGAAAAGTCATTTTTTGGCCAAATTTCATAAAAAAGTAAGGCTAACCCCTTGTTTTTTTTTCAATTTTGGCCAAAAAATGAAATTGCTCAAAATTAGCTAGAAAGATGCCTAAAGGACCTTACAACACATTCCGATTCGATTTCTGGACAGATCAGCTTTTAAAAAGGATATTTTGACAAAAGATTGCGGTAAAAACAGTCTAAAATATTATTTTTTGTTCACCAAAAATTGATGATTTTGGCCAATATCTATAAAATATTGGGTGTTTGAATGCTGATTGATGCTCCTCTCACCTATAAAAGGATTTCTGCATAGTTTGGAGAAAAGTCATTTTTGGCCAAATTTCATAAAAAGTAAGGCTAACCCCTTGTTTTTTTCAATTTTGGCCAAAAAATGAAATTGCTCGAAATAAGCTGGAAAGATGCCTAAAGGACCTTAGAACACATTCCGATTCGATTTCTGGACTGATCAGCTTTTAAAAAGGATATTTTGACAAAAGATTGCGGTAGAAACAGTCTAAAATATTATTTTTTGTTCACCAAAAATTGATGATTTTGGCCAATATCTATAAAATATTGGGTGTTTGAATGCTGATTGATGCTCCTCTCACCTTTAAAAGGATTTCTGCATAGTTTGGAGAAAAGTCATTTTTTGGCCAAATTTCATAAAAAAGTAAGGCTAACCCCTTGTTTTTTTTCAATTTTGGCCAAAAAATTAAATTGCTTCAAACTTGCTGGAAAGATGCCTAAAGGACCTTAGAACACATTCCGATTCGATTTCTGGACTGATCAGCTTTTAAAAAGGATATTTTGACAAAAGATTGCGGTAAAAACAGTCTAAAATATTAATTTTTGTTCACCAAAAATTGATGATTTTGGCCAATATCTTTAAAATATTGGGTGTTTGAATGCTGATTGATGCTCCTCTCACCTTTAAAAGGATTTCTGCATAGTTTGGAGAAAAGTCATTTTTTGGCCAAATTTCATAAAAAAGTAAGGCTAACCCCTTGTTTTTTTTCAATTTTGGCCAAAAAATGAAATTGCTCGAAATTACCTGGAAAGATGCCTAAAGGACCTTAGAACACATTCCGATTCGATTTCTGGACTGATCAGCTTTTAAAAAGGATATTTTGACAAAAGATTGCGGTAAAAACAGTCTAAAATATTAATTTTTGTTCACCAAAAATTGATGATTTTGGCCAATATCTATAAAATATTGGGTGTTTGAATGCTGATTGATGCTCCTCTCACCTGTAAAAGGATTTCTGCATAGTTTGGAGAAAAGTCATTTTTTGGCCAAATTTCATAAAAAAGTAAGGCTAACCCCTTGTTTTTTTTTCAATTTCGGCCAAAAAATGAAATTGCTCGAAATAAGCTGGAAAGATGCCTCAAGGACCTTACAACACATTCCGATTCGATTTCTGGACTGATCAGCTTTTAAAAAGGATATTTTGACAAAAGATTGCGGTAAAAACAGTCTAAAATATTAATTTTTGTTCACCAAAAATTGATGATTTTGGCCAATATCTTTAAAATATTGGGTGTTTGAATGCTGATTGATGCTCCTCTCACCTTTTAAAGGATTTCTGCATAGTTTGGAGAAAAGTCATTTTTTGGCCAATTTTCATAAAAAAGTAAGGCTAACCCCTTGTTTTTTTTCAATTTTGGCCAAAAAATGAAATTGCTTGAAATTAGCTGGAAAGATGCCTAAAGGACCCTAGAACACATTCCGATTCGATTTCCGGACAAATCGGCTTTTAAAAAGGATATTTTGACAAAAGTTTGCTGAAAAAACAGTCTAAATTATTAATTTTTGTTCACCAAAAATTGATGATTTTGGCCAACATCTATAAAATATTGAGTGTTTGAATGCTGATTGATGCTCCTCTCACCTATAAAAGGATTTCTGCATAGTTTGGAGAAAAGTCATTTTTTGGCCAAATTTCATAAAAAAAGTAAGGCTAACCCCTTGTTTTTTTTTCAATTTTGGCCAAAAAATGAAATTGCTCGAAATAAGCTGGAAAGATGCCTCAAGGACCTTACAACACATTCCGATTCGATTTCTGGACTGATCAGCTTTTAAAAAGGATATTTTGACAAAAGATTGCGGTAAAAACAGTCTAAAATATTAATTTTTGTTCACCAAAAATTGATGATTTTGGCCAATATCTTTAAAATATTGGGTGTTTGAATGCTGATTGATGCTCCTCTCACCTTTTAAAGGATTTCTGCATAGTTTGGAGTAAAGTCATTTTTTGGCCAATTTTCATAAAAAAGTAAGGCTAACCCCTTGTTTTTTATTCAATTTTGGCCAAAAAATGAAATTGCTTGAAATTAGCTGGAAAGATGCCTAAAGGACCCTAGAACACATTCCGATTCGATTTCTGGACTGATCAGCTTTTAAAAAGGATATTTTGACAAAAGATTGCGGTAAAAACAGTCTAAAATATTAATTTTTGTTCACCAAAAATTGATGATTTTGGCCAATATCTTTAAAATATTGGGTGTTTGAATGCTGATTGATGCTCCTCTCACCTTTAAAAGGATTTCTGCATAGTTTGGAGAAAAGTCATTTTTTGGCCAAATTTCATAAAAAAGTAAGGCTAACCCCTTGTTTTTTTTCAATTTTGGCCAAAAAATGAAATTGCTCGAAATTACCTGGAAAGATGCCTAAAGGACCTTAGAACACATTCCGATTCGATTTCTGGACTGATCAGCTTTTAAAAAGGATATTTTGACAAAAGATTGCGGTAAAAACAGTCTAAAATATTAATTTTTGTTCACCAAAAATTGATGATTTTGGCCAATATCTTTAAAATATTGGGTGTTTGAATGCTGATTGATGCTCCTCTCACCTTTTAAATGATTTCTGCATAGTTTGGAGAAAAGTCATTTTTTGGCCAAATTTCATAAAAAAGTAAGGCTAACCCCTTGTTTTTTTTTCAATTTTGGCCAAAAAATGAAATTGCTTGAAATTAGCTGGAAAGATGCCTAAAGGACCCTAGAACACATTCCGATTCGATTTCTGGACTGATCAGCTTTTAAAAAGGATATTTTGACAAAAGATTGCGGTAAAAACAGTCTAAAATATTAATTTTTGTTCACCAAAAATTGATGATTTTGGCCAATATCTTTAAAATATTGGGTGTTTGAATGCTGATTGATGCTCCTCTCACCTTTAAAAGGATTTCTGCATAGTTTGGAGAAAAGTCATTTTTTGGCCAAATTTCATAAAAAAGTAAGGCTAACCCCTTGTTTTTTTTCAATTTTGGCCAAAAAATGAAATTGCTCGAAATTACCTGGAAAGATGCCTAAAGGACCTTAGAACACATTCCGATTCGATTTCTGGACTGATCAGCTTTTAAAAAGGATATTTTGACAAAAGATTGCGGTAAAAACAGTCTAAAATATTAATTTTTGTTCACCAAAAATTGATGATTTTGGCCAATATCTATAAAATATTGGGTGTTTGAATGCTGATTGATGCTCCTCTCACCTGTAAAAGGATTTCTGCATAGTTTGGAGAAAAGTCATTTTTTGGCCAAATTTCATAAAAAAGTAAGGCTAACCCCTTGTTTTTTTTTCAATTTCGGCCAAAAAATGAAATTGCTTGAAATAAGCTGGAAAGATGCCTCAAGGACCTTACAACACATTCCGATTCGATTTCTGGACTGATCAGCTTTTAAAAAGGATATTTTGACAAAAGATTGCGGTAAAAACAGTCTAAAATATTAATTTTTGTTCACCAAAAATTGATGATTTTGGCCAATATCTTTAAAATATTGGGTGTTTGAATGCTGATTGATGCTCCTCTCACCTTTTAAAGGATTTCTGCATAGTTTGGAGAAAAGTCATTTTTTGGCCAATTTTCATAAAAAAGTAAGGCTAACCCCTTGTTTTTTTTTCAATTTTGGCCAAAAAATGAAATTGCTTGAAATTAGCTGGAAAGATGCCTAAAGGACCCTAGAACACATTCCGATTCGATTTCCGGACAAATCGGCTTTTAAAAAGGATATTTTGACAAAAGTTTGCTGAAAAAACAGTCTAAATTATTAATTTTTGTTCACCAAAAATTGATGATTTTGGCCAATATCTTTAAAATATTGGGTGTTTGAATGCTGATTGATGCTCCTCTCACCTATAAAAGGATTTCTGCATAGTTTGGAGAAAAGTCATTTTTTGGCCAAATTTCATAAAAAAGTAAGGCTAACCCCTTGTTTTTTTTTCAATTTTGGCCAAAAAATGAAATTGCTCGAAATAAGCTGGAAAGATGCCTAAAGGACCTTAGAACACATTCCGATTCGATTTCTGGACTGATCAGCTTTTAAAAAGGATATTTTGACAAAAGATTGCGGTAAAAACAGTCTAAAATATTAATTTTTGTTCACCAAAAATTGATGATTTTGGCCAATATCTTTAAAATATTGGGTGTTTGAATGCTGATTGATGCTCCTCTCACCTTTTAAATGATTTCTGCATAGTTTGGAGTAAAGTCATTTTTTGGCCAATTTTCATAAAAAAGTAAGGCTAACCCCTTGTTTTTTATTCAATTTTGGCCAAAAAATGAAATTGCTTGAAATTAGCTGGAAAGATGCCTAAAGGACCCTAGAACACATTCCGATTCGATTTCTGGACTGATCAGCTTTTAAAAAGGATATTTTGACAAAAGATTGCGGTAAAAACAGTCTAAAATATTAATTTTTGTTCACCAAAAATTGATGATTTTGGCCAATATCTTTAAAATATTGGGTGTTTGAATGCTGATTGATGCTCCTCTCACCTTTAAAAGGATTTCTGCATAGTTTGGAGAAAAGTCATTTTTTGGCCAAATTTCATAAAAAAGTAAGGCTAACCCCTTGTTTTTTTTCAATTTTGGCCAAAAAATGAAATTGCTCGAAATTACCTGGAAAGATGCCTAAAGGACCTTAGAACACATTCCGATTCGATTTCTGGACTGATCAGCTTTTAAAAAGGATATTTTGACAAAAGATTGCGGTAAAAACAGTCTAAAATATTAATTTTTGTTCACCAAAAATTGATGATTTTGGCCAATATCTATAAAATATTGGGTGTTTGAATGCTGATTGATGCTCCTCTCACCTGTAAAAGGATTTCTGCATAGTTTGGAGAAAAGTCATTTTTTGGCCAAATTTCATAAAAAAGTAAGGCTAACCCCTTGTTTTTTTTCAATTTCGGCCAAAAAATGAAATTGCTCGAAATAAGCTGGAAAGATGCCTCAAGGACCTTACAACACATTCCGATTCGATTTCTGGACTGATCAGCTTTTAAAAAGGATATTTTGACAAAAGATTGCGGTAAAAACAGTCTAAAATATTAATTTTTGTTCACCAAAAATTGATGATTTTGGCCAATATCTTTAAAATATTGGGTGTTTGAATGCTGATTGATGCTCCTCTCACCTTTTAAAGGATTTCTGCATAGTTTGGAGAAAAGTCATTTTTTGGCCAATTTTCATAAAAAAGTAAGGCTAACCCCTTGTTTTTTTTTCAATTTTGGCCAAAAAATGAAATTGCTCGAAATAAGCTGGAAAGATGCCTCAAGGACCTTACAACACATTCCGATTCGATTTCTGGACTGATCAGCTTTTAAAAAGGATATTTTGACAAAAGATTGCGGTAAAAACAGTCTAAAATATTAATTTTTGTTCACCAAAAATTGATGATTTTGGCCAATATCTTTAAAATATTGGGTGTTTGAATGCTGATTGATGCTCCTCTCACCTTTTAAAGGATTTCTGCATAGTTTGGAGTAAAGTCATTTTTTGGCCAATTTTCATAAAAAAGTAAGGCTAACCCCTTGTTTTTTATTCAATTTTGGCCAAAAAATGAAATTGCTTGAAATTAGCTGGAAAGATGCCTAAAGGACCCTAGAACACATTCCGATTCGATTTCTGGACTGATCAGCTTTTAAAAAGGATATTTTGACAAAAGATTGCGGTAAAAACAGTCTAAAATATTAATTTTTGTTCACCAAAAATTGATGATTTTGGCCAATATCTTTAAAATATTGGGTGTTTGAATGCTGATTGATGCTCCTCTCACCTTTAAAAGGATTTCTGCATAGTTTGGAGAAAAGTCATTTTTTGGCCAAATTTCATAAAAAAGTAAGGCTAACCCCTTGTTTTTTTTCAATTTTGGCCAAAAAATGAAATTGCTCGAAATTACCTGGAAAGATGCCTAAAGGACCTTAGAACACATTCCGATTCGATTTCTGGACTGATCAGCTTTTAAAAAGGATATTTTGACAAAAGATTGCGGTAAAAACAGTCTAAAATATTAATTTTTGTTCACCGAAAATTGATGATTTTGGACAATATCTATAAAATATTTGGTGTTTGAATGCTGATGAATGCTCCTCTCACCTGTAAAAGGATTTCTGCATGGTTTGGAGAAAAGTCATTTTTTGGCCAAATTTCATAAAAAATAAGGCTAACCCCTTGTGTTTTTTTCAATTTTGGCCAAAAAATGAAATTGCTTGAAATTACCTGGAAAGATGCCTCAAGGACCTTACAACACATTCCGATTCGATTTCTGGACTGATCAGCTTTTAAAAAGGATATTTTGACAAAAGATTGCGGTAAAACAAGTCTAAAATATTAATTTTTGTTCACCAAAATTGATGATTTTGGCCAATATCTTTAAAATATTGGGTGTTTGAATGCTGATTGATGCTCCTCTCACCTTTTAAAGGATTTCTGCATAGTTTGGAGAAAAGTCATTTTTTGGCCAATTTTCATAAAAAAGTAAGGCTAACCCCTTGTGTTTTTTTCAATTTTGGCCAAAAAATGAAATTGCTTGAAATTAGCTGGAAAGATGCCTAAAGGACCCTAGAACACATTCCGATTCGATTTCCGGACAAATCGGCTTTTAAAAAGGATATTTTGACAAAAGTTTGCTGAAAAAACAGTCTAAATTATTAATTTTTGTTCACCAAAAATTGATGATTTTGGCCAACATCTATAAAATATTGAGTGTTTGAATGCTGATTGATGCTCCTCTCACCTATAAAAGGATTTCTGCATAGTTTGGAGAAAAGTCATTTTTTGGCCAAATTTCATAAAAAAAGTAAGGCTAACCCCTTGTTTTTTTTTCAATTTTGGCCAAAAAATGAAATTGCTCGAAATAAGCTGGAAAGATGCCTCAAGGACCTTACAACACATTCCGATTCGATTTCTGGACTGATCAGCTTTTAAAAAGGATATTTTGACAAAAGATTGCGGTAAAAACAGTCTAAAATATTAATTTTTGTTCACCAAAAATTGATGATTTTGGCCAATATCTTTAAAATATTGGGTGTTTGAATGCTGATTGATGCTCCTCTCACCTGTAAAATGATTTCTGCATAGTTTGGAGAAAAGTCATTTTTTGGCCAAATTTCATAAAAAAGTAAGGCTAACCCCTTGTGTTTTTTTCAATTTTGGCCAAAAAATGAAATTGCTCGAAATTACCTGGAAAGATGCCTAAAGGACCTTAGAACACATTCCGATTCGATTTCCGGACAAATCGGCTTTTAAAAAGGATATTTTGACAAAAGTTTGCTGTAAAAAGTCTAAAATATTAATTTTTGTTCACCAAAAATTGATGATTTTGGCCAATATCTTTAAAATATTGGGTGTTTGAATGCTGATTGATGCTCCTCTCACCTTTAAAAGGATTTCTGCATAGTTTGGAGAAAAGTCATTTTTTGGCCAAATTTCATAAAAAAGTAAGGCTAACCCCTTGTGTTTTTTTCAATTTTGGCCAAAAAATGAAATTGCTCGAAATTAGCTGGAAAGATGTGTAAAGGACCCTGGAACACATTCCGATTCGGTTTCCGGACAGATCAGGTTTAAAAAAGGATATTTTGACAAAAGATTGCGGTAAAAGCAGTCTAAAATATTAATTTTTGTTCACCAAAAATTGATGATTTTGTCCAACATCTTTAAAATATTGGGTGTTTGAATGCTGATTGATGCTCCTCTCACCTTTAAAAGGATTTCTGCATAGTTTGGAGAAAAGTCATTTTTTGGCCAAATTTCATAAAAAAGTAAGGCTAACCCCTTGTTTTTTTTTCAATTTTGGCCAAACAATGAAATTGCTCAAAATTAGCTGGAAAGATGCCTAAAGGACCCTAGAACACATTCCGATTCTGTTTCCGGACAGATCAGCTTTTAAAAAGGATATTTTGACAAAAGTTTGCGGTAGAAACAGTCTAAAATATTAATTTTTGTTCACCAAAAATTGATGATTTTGTCCAACATCTTTAAAATATTGGGTGTTTGACTGATGATTCATGCTTCTCTCACCTTTAAAAGGATTTCTGCATAGTTTGGAGAAAAGTCATTATTTGGCCAAATTTCATAAAAAAGTAAGGCTAACCCCTTGTTTTTTTTCAATTTTGGCCAAAAAATGAAATTGCCCGAAATTAGCTGGAAAGATGCCTAAAATGGCCCTAGAACACATTCCGATTCGATTTCTGGACAGATCAGCTTTTAAAACGGATATTTTGACAAAAGTTTGCTGTAAAGACCGCTAAAATATAATTTGTTTTCACCAAAAATTGATGATTTTGGCCAATATCTTTAAAATATTGTGTTTGAATGCTGATTGATGCTCCTCTCACCTTTAAAAGGATTCCTGCATAGTTTGGAGAAAAGTCATTTTTTTTGCCAAATTTCACAATAACTGTGTTGACATGACGAAAAAATACGGAGTGTCCTTCGTACTGCAATTTCCCTAAATTATATTACATTCATTCTTCGGCGGTTCCTGTCAAGTTTCTCGAATTTCGTGTCAAATACTATGACGGAATATTACATGAAATTTCATTGCAATACAATGTGTTTAGGCCAAAAAAAATCTCCGGTTTCTGGTATGCGCGCGCGTCGCCGTAGCCATGCCCGTCGGCAAAATGATTTTTTTTTTTCAATAAAAGATGATGTTCCAAAACCGCCAAACTCACTGGTTTGACTGGAATCCTGCTGCAGCACAATTTTAACGTGTTTTTAGATGGGGGTATGATCGAGAATAAGCTTTATGTGGACTTTCTGGACTCCCGTACATTTTGCACTAAGTTTAGTCGGGCACCATTTGCAGTCATCAGCCGACATTTGAAGCAAAAAAGTCAGGTAAAAAAAAAAAAAGCTGCGTCGCCGCACCACTTTTTGGGCAAGCTCCATACTGGAAACCGGAGACTTTTTTTTTGGGCCTTATCTTGAGTTCCCTTTTTGCACAATAACTGTGTTTACATCTCGAATGGCCAGACGTCGGAGCGTGGTGAGCAGTGTTTGTGTAGCGCGCCCGCTTTAAAAAAAAAAATTGTTATAAATTTTTTAAAAAATACTCAGAACTCTTTAGGGTTACGATTTTGCCTTGGTGATTATTAATGTGGCCTGTTTTCGAGTAGTTTAATAGGGGTGTAAGTGCCACTAACGTCAAAATAGGCCGCCCCTAAAAAAAACACCATTTTTTTCTGCGGCCAAAATTTTTGGGCAAATTTTTTTGAAACACATTTGTAAACAGACATATTTTGAGGCCCCCCCCCGCCCTAAAACCAAATCCTGGGTGCGTCACTGGTTAATATTATTTTAAGTATTTGACGATTATTCTTGAAATTCAACAGTAAGGGGTCATATATCATGTTTAATAAGCGGATTCAATGTCATTTTAAGGTAAGGGATAATTCTTGAGTTTGTGGCTGGAAATCAAGTTGGTTGTTAATGTTACAGAAAAGTTGACTTCAAATCGCCTGGTAGTTTACGCGCTTAGCAATCCTACATTGCTCTGTTTGATATATATTATTTTAACTGTAGAACGATTCCTCTTCAAATTCAACAGAAAGGAGTCACATATCATGTTTATTAAGCGTGTGATATGTCAATTTAATGTTACGAATACTTCTTGATTCATTGTCTGGAAATAGTAAAGCTTACCGGAATTCGCCTGGTATTTTTACCCGCTTATTTCACCACATTGCTTTGTTTATAATTTTTTATTGATGACGATTTGTCTACAATTTCAACAGACTTGTATTAGATATCACGTTTTATCAATATACGAAATTGCAATTCATTGCAAAATGTATTTCTTGAGTTTTTGTCTGGAAACCAAGTACATGTATGTTGTTTTGTTATAGTAAAGTTGACTTAAATTCGCTTGGTATTTTACGTGCTTTATAATCTGCATTTAATTGTATATATTGTTTTAACTGTTTGACGATTGTTCTTCAAATTCATCAGAAAAGGGGTCCGCATATCATGTTTAATAAGCGCATGAAATGCCATCTTAATGCAACGGATATTTCTTGAGATAATAATTGTCTGTAAATCAATTAATCAAGTGTGTTGTTTTTGTTATGTAAAGTTGAATTAAATTCGCATAGTATTGTACGCGCTTTAGAATATACATTGCTTTGTTTACATTTTTTTATTTTTATTGTTTGACGGTTATTCCTCAAGTTCAACAGAAAGCGGTCCTAAGTGTAATTAACGTATGAAATGTCAAATTAGTGCAACGAATTTGTCTTGATAATGTCTGGAAACCGAGTGTGTTGTTTTTGTTCTGGGAAAGTTTACTTAAAATCGCCTGGTATTTTACGCCCTTAATTCACCACATTGCTTTTTTAAATAAATTTTTATTGTTTGAATATCCGTCTACAAATTCAACTTACTAGTATTAAATATAACGTTTTATCAATAAACGATATTGCAATTGAATGTCTGGAAACCAAGTGTGTTCTTTTGTTTTAGGAAAGTTGACTTAGACTCGCCTGGTATTTAACGCGCTAAATACAGTACATTGCAATGTTTTATTATTTAACTTTTTGACGATTCTTCTTCAAAATGTTCAAATTCATCAGAAAGGGGTCACAAATCATGTTTAATAAGCGTATGAAATATCAATTTAATGTAACTGATATATCTTGAGTTATTGTCTGTAAATCAAGGTTGTTTATGTTTATGTTACAGTAAAGTTGACTTAACTACTGGGAATGGGATCAGCCGTCAATTTCTTTTGTAATAAGCAACAATGAAACCTCAAACAATCCCGGGACATACCATTTTTTCGTTTGACCGTTTTGGATTTCCTCAAAAACAAAAACAGTAAACAAACCATTTTGTCGTTTTACAGTTTTATAAAACGACAAACGGTATTAAGATAAATACGGTTTCTCCGTTTTATAAGTTTAGTAAAATTCCTTATAGCATAACGATCGATTATTTTTGTTTTACAGTTTTACACAAATAACTTTGAAAAACAGCAAAACGGTCAGTATTGAATACAGACCTTTTTTTTTTTTTACTTTAGTGTCATAGTTAACAGTCCGTGGTGCATTTTGTGGAGGTGGGCAAGGGGGTGGAGGGGGACCATGCTTTACACGAGTGTTGGCTCGGCATAATTAATGTGTGGTGTGATTCCTGGCGCGGACCTTGACCCCCTTCTCATGCGATTCAGTTGGTGGGGCTTAAAGAGTTGCAAGCAAAAATAGCGCTGGAAAACTGCAAGGGAGGGCATTACTTTTTACAATGGATACAGGATAATAAGACGTTTGATGAAGTTGTAGATATTTTGAAGGAAATTGGAGTTCAAGTCGATGCGGCTCTTCAATCGCTAATTCGCAAATTCTGTCATGAGAACGAAAATGTAAGGAGGGCCCAGGCAATGACTCGATCCCAAGGACGCATTAACATTCCTAGGTGCATTGCTTAATTGCCGAACCTAAATCAAAAAATGGTCGGCAAGACTATTGGCCGTTCTGTCATTGTCATGATTTTGTAAAACAACATTCTAAAAATAAAGCAACTAACCGTTTAACGCTTTCTACAATTAAAAACAACATTAAGTTTGTGACTTAATACCGTTTGACCGTTTTATAAAACTGTAAAACGACAAAACGGTCAATGGTTCGTTCACGGTTTTTGTTTTTGAGGAAATCCAAAACGGTAAAACGAAATAACGATATGTCCCGAGATTTCAAACCAATTAAGCAAATTAAATTGACAAGAACCGTGGAAAAATTTAAACCCCCCAAAAATTAATTGCAAATTGAAGTCACATTGTATTGAAAAAAGTAAAACACCATTTATAGAGACAATATTCCTCCCCCCTAAATAAATTGTATTGGTATGAAAACTTGACAATAATTAGTCATGATGTACTGACACACAAAAAAACCCGACGGAAACCTGGGAAGAAAAAATAAAAGACAATAAAACAAGTGTTTGGACGCTCCGTACCTAGCTTTTGCTACCGTCGATTTCTTCCAAAAGAGGGCGTCCTACACAAACACTGGTCAGCACCTTTAAGATTGTTGTATAATGCAGATGACAATCTGCGAACAATAAAACATGTTTTTAAGACATAATGACTGCAGAACACATCGCATTTAATGAAAATTACGTCCTATTATTGCCCATTATATTTTACACAAGTTTGAAAATTGATGAAAGCCATTCCGGAATAAATTTAATATGATTTATGAAAATCATGACAAATTCATAACGAAAGTCACTTTTTATTGAACAAAAATAAATCACTCTTTCTAGAGACATTAACTGCAGAATAGCTCATCGCTTTGTTGACACAGAAAGTAAGAAACTTGCAGACTTGACAGGAACAGAAGAAGAATGAAATAATGTAATGTCATTTAAAGACAATTTAGTGTTTTAATCGCAAAAACAATTAATTGGGAATTAAAGTAACTTTATAATAATTGAATGAAAGTAACATGCTATCTATGGATACAATTACTCCAGAATAATAGATATTTGAACATATCGGTCGATAATTAGTCGTCACGTAATGACATAAAAAATACCTGGACGGAAACCTCGGAGGAAAAAACTACACGACAATAAAGCAAAAAGTGTCGACGCTATACAGGGTGTTTCAATAAAAAGGAAACCCAACTTTGAAGAACCAGTATGGACAGACTAAATGTTTACTGGCTGTGAAACTGGTATCATGTGAAAGCGTAATCTATATGCTTTTCAATGATACCTTGTTTACATTTCCAGGGTCATGCATCACTGAGCATCATTGTCTTGAAAACTGGATGCAAAATTGCAGTTGGTTCACTTTCATGCCAAACACAATTGGCATGGTGTGCATGAGAATAAGTATTAACACGGGTGCATCAGAAGAAATAAAAAAAAACAAGTCGGGTTGGTGTCAAAACTGGATTTTGTTTGTCATCAATTCTCGTTTTGACCAAGCCACGTTCAAAACAATCTGCCATTTTCCCGAGGATTGATATTCAAGCTATTTCAAAGACATTTCCGTAACAATAGGCACACCGTGCCCAGTGTTTTTTTTTCTGAAAGTGAACCAAGTGCATTTTTGCATTCAGTTTTCAAGACAATGATGCTCAGTGATGCATGACTCAGAAACCCAAACACGGTATCATTGGACAGCATAGAGATTACGCTTTCAGATGATACCAGTTTTATAGCCAGTAAACATATCGTAAGTCCATACTCATTCTTTAAAATTGGGTTTCCTTTTTTTTAAACACCCTGTATACGTACACCATGATTGCTTCCTTCAATTTCTTGCAAAAAAGGAAGACGTCCGTCAATGTGTGTCACGATGTACCCATTTGACAAAAATACCACTCTTTGTGGCGATAATATTGCAGAATAACGCATCCAATATGATTCAAATTACGTCGCATTACTGGCCGTGATATGTGACGCAACATGATTGAAAATTGAAGGGAATCTTGGGAAAATTGTATTCTTATATGATTGAAAGAAAGCATTATTTTTATCGTGAAAAACTTTCTTAATTGGAATCACTTTTGAAGGAAATTTTGTTGAATATTTCGTCACAATGTAAAGATTTGAAAAAAAAATTCGACTGAAATCTTGAACAAAAAAATATCCACTCTTTGTTAATGGTGCCGATACCTTAAGGAAAACGCGTTGAATTGAATCGAAATTTCGTTCAATAATTATTCATGATATATAACAAAACAGTTTTGAAGAAAAAAAAATGACAGGAACCTTAACCCTAAAAGGGCCGGGGGCGGAATCCGCCCCTCCCCCGACTTTTTCCGCGATAGCCTTTAAAAAAAATTTTCCGCGACCTAAACTTTTATGGCATTTTAGCCTCGAGCTTTGCGCATCTTTTGACACCAAAAACATAAAAATCGGACAAGGGGTTGTCGCGCAGCGAAAATTTTTTCCCATATACGTCGTGTACACAGACCAGAATTGCCATTCATACATATGAATAATTAATTAGCCATAATTCCAAAACCCTTTGACCTTTGGTCATGAAATTTCTTGGGTATGTTTATGAAGAGTTGCTCTATGCATGTACCGAGATTCAAAAATTGTTGGTCACTCGATGGCCGAGATCTAAGGGGGGGGGCGGAATCCGCCCCCCCCCCGGCTGAGAGATGGTCAAAATAACCCGGCCCCTTTAGGGTTAAGACAAAATAAATGCCACAATAAAAACTACAACGTGTAAGCAAACTCCGTTTTTTGCTGTCATCTATTTCTTCCAATAGAGGGTGCACTACTAGGCCTAAGTGTAAAAACGTCCCACTTTAGATCCATAATAATTCTGTTGTTTTCCTATGGAGTCAATCTAAAATTGTAGATGATGTACACGATGAATTAACTTTTTGAGCAATTTTCTTCAGTTTTGTATATACGAGAAGGTAAGATTTAAACGCCATCCAAAATAATACTCACTTCAGCTACAGTTGCCTTGGCGTCCCCAAATGTCCATGCAGCGCTGGAAACCAAGCTGAAGTCCGTGCTGGCTT
>CM057136.1:2302671-2361671 GCA_029964075.1 Patiria pectinifera | reverse complement strand
TTATATGTGTCTTGATGATAAACTTGTTTTCGGTGAACCGTTATTACTTATTCACTTTGTATTATTTGACAATTACTATTAAAACAAAACATAATATAATTGGCCTAATTGCTTTTTGCTAAAATCCCCTATATTCAAAACATATGAGACTCATAAATGTTCTCACGAAACCTCAGTAAAACAACCAGAAACCAGAGATTCTTCCAAGGTGTATGTAGGACTATACAAGTAGAATTTTACACGTTATTTATTTGAGTACTGTAGTTGGGCAGGTTATTTGGCAGGGAACGTGCAACAATACTACCAACTTCACTGCCTATAGAAATTGTGAATGGTACTTCAAAGAACTATTGACTACGTGTGATCCGGACCAGTAAACACAAAAGGTTTTTTGTGTAAGGTCACAAGGAGGTTACGGTATACCATTGGCCTATCAACAATAATATAGGGTCATATTGTGAAGTGCATAGTCGTGGAGGTAGAACATGGTTCGCGGTGGCATAGGTAGGCCTTCATGTATATGTACATCTGTTAGCCTATCATGCAGTCCCCAAAATTGAAATCAAAACAAGGGAAAAGTTTCAACGAGGCAAGTTTACCTTTGGATGTACTTCCGATGTATTAAAGGAGTAATTACGAAAAGGTGCCAGATTTTGTCTCAAAAATCTGTTTACCACGAAATGATAGTATAGTTGGAGAGATCGTTAAAAATTAGCAAAATTCATAAAAAATAAAGAGCTTGCTCGCTTGGACCAGGGCTATCAAAAATTCGATGCTTGAAATACGTATATCGTCAGATGTAAACGAACGGGGTTTTCCATTATTCCGTATGTACTTTTCTTTTCACCCAGACCGTCGAAATAAGGTAGGCCTATAAACAATCCAAAACATGAAATGTTTGCGAAATCTGGCCCAATGGTCACGTTTTTCATGCCCCAGGTGTGGATTTTGGTCACTCAATAACATTGTTACCATTGGCGAAATACATGAAAGGGCAATCACTTGTGCGCTCCACGTATGTATGTCTGAGATTGTCACTTAAATTTTGCCCAATGGGTGGGAATTTTGTCACTTCAAAAGTGAGAATCCCTACGTCTTGGGTGGGGCAGCCTCAGGGGAGGGGTGGGGGAAACAATTCGTCACCGTTTTCACGAAGAGCCACATAATTATGTCAAAAATTGCCATTTTTTCGATTTTGATTTTTTTCAATATCTTGCTTTAAAACAATGTACTTAACCATTTTGACATGTTTCTGTAAGCAAAACATCATTAATTTCCAAGTTTATACATTAATGTTGCAAGGGGCCAAAATCTCGGTAAATGAATTTTGCGTTTTCACGAAGAGCCACATACATTTTGGCCCTTTGAACGTGTACAAAACCCATTGCACGGAAATACGTAAAAGTAGGTCAAATGAGATTTGCGTTTTCACGAAGAGCCACATATCTTTGTTACATTTTCAGCTGTGCGCGCGTACTCACGCGCGCCTATGGAAATACACATTGAACAGAAAGGGCCAATATGTCGGAAACCTGAATTTGCGTTTTCACGAAGAGCCACATATCTTTACTAATTAATTTTCACCAATTAACTGCTGAATTAAGTTTTATTACTGTGTTCATGTAAAAATTCAGCTCACACAGAATAGCGTAATAGTTTCCTTGCTTCACAAAGTTGTTGCAAAGTGGTATTTTTCGCAGTTTTAAAACATGAGAAACTTCTTTTGCGATTATCTTGAAAACGCATTTTCTTCAAAATCGACATATGTGGCTCTTCGTGAAAACGGTGACGAATTGATAGGCGCATAAGTAAGTTGTTTTACAGAATGCCTACAAGCCGCGTGTCATTGTTTACATCAGCGTTTATAGGCAGTATGTGAGGTGATGTTTTAGGGTTAACTTATACACGCCACTCCTTATGATCCGCCTTTATCTTTCTCTGATCTGAAGCTCTAATGATGCCCATCAAGTGCAAAGTCATGTCAAAGGAGGATGACATTTTCGTGGATGGGGGTGTGATTCACAATTACCCAGTCGCCTGCTTCGATGGTGAGTCCGTGCGGAGATGATACACTGTAAACGAAATTGGGCATTTTTTGACCAACTGCTTGCCCTAAATTGGTGTAAATATCAACTTCCCAACTTTTGGTCACTTAATGACCAACTGTCATTGGCAGGCCATTTTGACCAGAAGATGGGTAAAATATAAATTACCAGCTAATGATCAGACAGCCTTTCCCAATTAATTGGTCAATTAAAAATTTCCATTTTATTGGTCAAATCATCTTACACAATTAGATGGCAAGTTGGATTTGACCAATACATGGAACATTTACTCAATCCATTAATGGTCAACTTTACTTCAACAACATTGGTGTCTTGTATGTTCTCATAGAGTGGTCGCTGGATTTTCACCAACGTTTATAAAGTCTATTATCACATTTAACTGTCAACTATGGTTTCAAGAAAATTGGTCAGGCTTATTTTCACATTGTGCACCAAGACATATTTTTCATACATCACTGTAAAAACGGCGGGCAAAATGAGTTGATATGTATGTAGACCAGTGTTGTTAAGCATATCAACAGGTTAAACACTTGGGCAAATATTTCCCAATAGTTGGAAAATTGTTACCCAAATCAACCCACAATGAAGTATTTTCAAACCAATGTTGGGTAAAATTACATTGCCCAGCAGTGTTTTACCCAACATTTTTACAGTGATATAGTTGTCAAGAAACACATATAAATTCACAGTTATCACTTGGGCTCACGTCCTTCATCACATTATGTCAAAACGAGCATCATAAATTTATCAAAGCACATTACGCCCAGTTTATGAGCTTTGTGCCATACTAATTGATGACCATGTTGTTGCCAACTACTATTGTGGCATCGATAACATGCCTGTGGCATGTCCAACTGAGAGGACAACAGACCCAACAAGGGGCGGATCCAGGAATTTTCGCAGTGTGGATTTCATAAGCAGATAATTCTGAAATGAAGAGAGGTTTTTGTTTTTTCTCCGTACACTTGGCCTCCGATAATCAATATGGGGGTTGGGTTGTCTAGTGCCTTTCACCAAGTAATTGAGCACCAGTAGTTTAGGAAATGACAACCGACTCACACTAAAACTGATTGACCAACTTGTGGACATTATAGCTTTACCAAACATTTCAATACCCACGTTGCGATGATCTGGTCAAATTTTCTTCAATTTGTGTCTAATGCCTTTCACCAAATTAGGTGTTGGATAAATATTATGGAAAATGACCAACTTGTACTGTAACACTATGATTACCAAATTCTAGACAATTTAGCTTTACCCAACGTTTCAGTGCCCAATGTTACCCGAATTAGAGGACAACAATTAATACCCAACTCAGCTTGGGCAAAGGACGTTCAAGTGTTCTACAACAATTGTTGTCTTAATGCCTTTCACCAAATGAGAGCACCCGGAGTTGGGTAAATATTATGGAAAAAGACCAACATCTTCACTAAAAATGACCAACTTCTGGGCAATTTAGCTTTACCCAACGTTTAAAATCCTAACGTTTTTACAGTGTAACGATTTTGGAAAAATGACCAACGTTTACACTAAAAATTACCATCTTCGGGACAATTTTACCAACATTTTAATGCCCTACGTTACCCAATTGAGAGGACAACAAATCCCCAACTCAGTTGGGCTAAGGAAGTTACGAATATCTGGTCAAATTTTCTACAATTTTTATCTAATACCTTTCACCAAATTAGAGCACCTGGTGTTGGGTGAATATTTTGGAAAATGACCAACTTTACACTAAAAATTACCAACTTCTGGACAATTTAGCTTTACCCAACATTTTAATGCCCAACGTTTTTACAGTGTACGTGTTTTGTTTTGTCACTCCGTCTTTAGTTGGATAGATCACGGCTGTATTACGGCGCCTTGCAGGTACAGCCATTAAAAATATACACCTGCCACAAAGTTGGACATTTCTCGGTGAACCAAACATTAACATATACGTACGTTGCCACGGAAACTTGACGGTTTAATTTGATACTCCACGCGGTAACACTGTGTCAGAAATAATGAGAGCGCAAGCGCTCAAAACGCCAAAACTAAAAGTTGCACTTAGCAAGATTTTCAATGGGCATTCCAACACACAATTTGAATGTAATGTTGGAGGCCTTCAATTGTGTATTGCGATGCCCACTGAAAATCTCGGGTTTCAGGAGTTTCAGCGCTTGCACCCTCGTTGTTTCTTACACAGTGTTCCCAAGTGAGGTATCAAATTGAACTGGAAAGTTTCTGTGACAAAATGTATATTTGAGAGTTTTTGTTTACCGAGAAATGTCCAAACAAGGACGATTATAAAAACTGCTTAGTTTCTTTTTGTGCCTCAGGTGTATATCCAAACATAATGCGTTCAGAGAGGTACTGTCATCGTGCACTGGGCTGAGTCCTGCGAATCGACCAATGACAGTGGTCATGCACAGTTTGAAGCGTTTTCTAAATTCGTAGAAATTAACTTTGGATATTTTTTCTTTAAGATTAATATTGTTTGTGTCATAGCAGCCTTCAAAATAATCTGTGAACAATTCAACGCATGCATATGGGGCCTTCAGATCTGCATCTATAATTCTGTTTAATTGTTCTATCCCGTTTAGGTTGGTACTTGTCTATGGACAAGGCAGACAGTTTTCTTCATCGTTTCCATGATGTGTTGAGCCTTCGCGACCAGTTTGCTGGTTTCAATGAAAAATCTATCGGAGCAGTTGTGGTACGTTTACCCGGACTATAGGTCATGTGTGTTGTTATAAATCAGTGATGTGGAATGTAATAAGGGAACAAATGTGTATTTTGGGAGGTATAATATAACCGACATACATATCCTTGTCATTTGATTGGTGGAACTCACATCACGTGACATTCGTTATTACTCCCATTCACGCCGGGTCTCAAAAAGTATTACTATACCTTATACATATTCATGATCGAGAGCCGAACTCTCACTGGTCAATTCACCATCACGTGCCAGATGTTATTCTTGCTGTTCACCAAACGCGCGCGCGAGGATTCACGCACAGGGTCAATACGCATGCGTAGTAGACTGTCGCATGGGTTACCCGTGCGACAGTCTACTACGCATGCGCTTTACAGAGCAATCGAGGAACTGTCACACGGGTGCAGTACACACGCGCGAACATCGCCCAAGAGAGATACATGGTTGCACGGTTCGCGTAAATGTTAATTTCAAGAGCTCAATGATGCTGTACTGGAGTAAATGTATGGACCGTGTAAAGAATGTCGCCTGTGCAAAAGAAAGTTGTACACAAACAACTGTATTTACAACTGTAGTTACTGTATTAGATTGCAAACGAACCGAACTAGTAAATGAAGTTGAGCAACAATATTCTTGTGGTGAGCTGTTCAAGACAAGTTTCCCCGAATTTCGTTTTAGGTGCATATACAAAACAAAATCGGCAACTGAATATGTATGAAGTATAGTAAAACAAATATAACATGGTTTATTTCGGGTGGACAGTCGATATTAGCTCCCCTCGGTATTGTAAGTTGACAAACTAATTCCCTCGGCTTCGCCTCGGCAGGCGCGGTTCTACAGGGGGGCTGGAGGGGCCCCCCCAATTTTGTCTAGCCCCCCCCCCCCAAATAAATTTCGTAAAAAAAAAAAATTGCATTAGCAAAAAGAAGGATTGTGATGTACATGCGAACGGTCTCCCCCTAAAGAAGAAATAGCCGTGACAAGGGTGCATTAGTTAATATAGTGTGAATGATTTTAGGATTTTATTGGCGCTCCCCATTGAAATATGGCATGAGCTGGACTTTTCCAGTTCACTCGGCTTCGCCTCGTGAAATGGAAAAGTCCAGATTTTACCTTGCGATAATATTCCTCCCATTTCACTCTGAGCCACTCACTATTTGTATATTATAACACTCTGTTTAAGACCGGTTGGAGTCTGGATGGGTAATTATCAGCATTCCAGACTCCAACCGGTCTTAAACAGAGGGTTTAATACCGACCAAACACATATTCTTTTTGGTCAAAAAAAAAATTCTTTTCGGTCAAAAAATCAAAACAAGTCAAAAACTAGACGTTGCCAACCATTGTTTTTGTTCAACAATTGTTCTTCATTTTTTAAGAAACACCCCTCTGACTATAATATGGAATGTTCCTCTACAACTCGTTACCTTATAAGGAGATTGGCGTGTGCGTCGCGCGTACTGCGCGATGTCGCGCAAAACGCAGCTGGACTGGTGTAGTGTGAATTTCGGACTTATGAAATACTGATTCACTGGTGGTATTACGCATGCCTACGTGAGGAATTTGAACGTTCAACCAGTGAAACGTTAAAATGACTGGATTTCATGAGAGTCCAAATGTCATGTGACACTGGAAAAGTGTTTAAGACCAGCCAGCCATGTCTTTATCATCCGTTTAAGACCGGCCACGTGACGGGCTCTCGAGCTATGGGAATGGGTAAACTGTGTCAGGTATTGATGAAGGTTTGATAATGCAGATCATGTAAAATATATAATTCTTGCAGTTATTTTTTCTTTTTCTCTCAGTATTCCGAAGACGAATCCGAGTCATTTAAGGCTGCATTGGAGGAACGAGCCTGCAAGTACAAGAAGGCAGGGGATGCTGTCCCCATCCCGGACACCAAACGAAGCAGGTACATCTACTGAATCATACAGAGCACCATTCCTTACCTTGCAGTTCTTGCTTTGCACGGCTAAACAGATTATAGGCCTACATGTTCAACTGTGGCAAATAAATGCTCCATGGGAAAACAGTCTACTGATACTCAATCTTCCCGCCCGCCTATTTGGGGGTGGTTTTTGTTGCCCGGTAAATGTATGGATTTATGGTGCATTCTGATCTCACAAAAAACACAACAGTGTTCCTCTCATATAATATACTGGAGCCTTGACGTCACATCAGCGTGTAATAATGTGAGTATAGGAAACGCCCACATTGATTCTGAATTAGATGGTTGATTCTGATTGGCAGACCTGGATTTTCCAATGTGCAGAGTATAGGCACTAAGTATGTATGAATTTGGTTAGCGGATACCACACCCTTGGATGTGATTAGATCAAATCGGTGTTATTCAAGATAGATGGTGAACAATCTAAATCCATGTGTCTCAAAATCTCTGTTTTAGGAAAAAGGCACAGTCTGATGACGAGAAAATGAAGCTGCACGTGAGGTCCAAGCAAGCACTGACCAAGTTTGTTGCACTTCTTGGCAGTTACGACAAGGACGATAGTGGAACGATCTCAAAACAAGAATTCAAGGACTCTCTAGAAGACGTAAGTTTCTAGAAGACGTATATACTTATCGATCACGCATCACATCGATTACCCACCGCTTATAACCATGCGCAATGGTTACTGCGAGCAGTGTTCTTCGCGCACGCCCTGATGAATGTGCAAGCTCGCGTTATTCTTTCGATTACCATTGGAGGATCTTTTGCACAATAGACCTTATGCATTGCGGGAGCCTTAGCAGAGGGTATTCAGTGTTATTTTACAGACTTGTATTCGAGTCATGAAACATCGAGTCCGAGCCCGAGTCACATTTCTCGAGTCCACGTCCGAGTCCCGAGTCCTCCAGGTCGAGTCCGAGTCACGAGTCACCTCTAACATTATATTGGAAAAACGTACATTTTATGGAATTCAGAGATTCAGAGTCACCTTTGATATAGTATTGGAAACACGTACATTTCAGGTCCTGTAAATTTCCATTTTTCCCCACAGCTTTTCTCTGGAATTTTTTTCTGGAAATGAGGAGTTCATTTGCAAAAACAGTTATAAAGGCAATTCAGACAAAACTGGTATTTGCCTAACTTATGCATTTAAAGTTCAGGTGTTTCCAATATCTTTTGTTAGACTTCTATGTATGTGTGCGTGTGCAGTGCGGTAATTTCCGTCGAGTCACAAGTCAGTTCGAGTCCAAGTCCGAGTCCGTAGCCCCGAGTCCGAGTCCGAGTCCGAGTCGTAAGTCAAAGTGACTCGAGTCCGAGTCCGAGTCACTAAAAATGTGACTCGAGTCGGACTCGAGTCCGAGTCACGAGTCATACAAGTCTGTTATTTTAACTTATTAACATTAAATGCACAAAAGGTTTATTCACGCCCATCACAGCGATACGAAGCCATTCTCCTCTAACTCCGCTTCAATATAGCGCATGAAGTGTATAATAATCTGCGCACTTTATTAAGGTTACTTTGAAATGCACATATTGTTAGGAACTGGGTCTGAAATGACTTCGCACTGTCTTGAAGTTTAGTTCCTCTTCACAACAATTGTGCAGCACTTCCAGGACAGTCCTCATTTTTAATTTCCCGCTTTTTAATTTGTTTTAAAATACAGTCTGATCACAATCTGATTTTACCTAAACTGTGTCAGGCTACTGACATGGCTTTTTCAGACGATGACGCCAAGCTACTGTTTGGCAGCGACTCTAAAAACCCGGACGCCATTTTTGATCTTCTGGACATCAATGGGAATGGAGAGGTAAGCCTTAAATGTATCGAACCAATAGAAAGATTATTCATGGTAGATTTCTTCTTCTTTTTTAAGTTCAACAAGGAGTGTCATGGCCTAGCGGTTAATATTCCATGAAAATTGTTCCACCAGTTTGTTTGACTTGGTTCCTCCTGTCAGGGTGTGTGAGTGTGCAACCAGGCTCTCTGCTTCCTCTCACCCATACACTCTAGCTGTGCCGAGATGTAGAACAAAGAGCTACTCTAGCTTTTTTTTCCCAGGTGCTGTTTCTCTTTGACTCCTTTCCTATAGGACGGCACTACCCTAGCTGTGAGAGAAGACTTCAAATACCTGGGCTCTCACATAAGCTCAACAGACAAGGACATCCGAGTAAGGAAAGCACAGGCTTGGAAGGCTTGCCAAAGCCTCAAGAAGATCTGGAGGTCTATGCCATGCCGGATAAACTCAAACGAGCTCTATTCCGTGCATCCGTGGAGTCCATCCTACTCTACGGCTCTGAGGCATGGACCCTTACTACAAAGCAAGAGGCTCGACTCGATGGCTGCTACACTCGCATGCTGAGGATGGCTCTAGACGTGAGTTGGAGAGACAAAGTCAGGAATGAGGTGCTCTATGGCAACCTGCCAAGGATCTCTACAACTATCAGACTTAGGCGTCTGCGATTGGCTGGTCACTGCGTTCGGCATCCAGAGATAGCTGCAAGCCAACTCATCTTATGGGAACCCACTCATGGAGTAGCCTCTCGAGGTGGGCAGACGCTAACCTACGTGGACCAGCTGCGTCGTGATACTGGGCTAGCCTCCGCTGCAGAGATCAGGACGGCCATGGGAGACCGTGATGTGTGGCGTGCTTTTGTTGCAGTCCGACGAGAGTCGACTTGATGATAGGGGTTATTTCCCTCCTTCCTATGACCTAGCCTATATCAACTCCTACCGTCAGCTTTCCTGATTATTATGTGCAGCCCTTTACCAAGAGTGGCTTTTATAGCCTTGTTTGAGGCGATATTCAATTAACAACAAATATTTTAAAACACACACTGCAGTAGGACTCTGAAACCATGTGTGTAGAAGTTCCAACCCCCCCCCCCCCCCCCCCATGAAGGGTTAAAATATCTCGACTACTACACTGCAAGCGTCCAATTATTTTTTTCCTGATATTGATTTCGTGTTCATCACACATTTGACCAACACGCTTCATTGCTTGGTTTTATTGTCTTGTTAACTAGATTGAGTTCGATGAGTTGCTGGCGTTTGCCGAGAAGAGAGGCGTAGATTTGATGGAAGAACTCCGAGGGTTTGAACGATTGGCGGATTTCGATCACGTGATGGGCCTGCTGTCAGCTCTCTTGAGTACATTAGTTATCAATGCCAATCGCATGTCGATCAAGGTAGGCCAAGTATGGCGTTCGTGCATTTTGACCACTGCATGCTGAAAATCACAGATGAATTCCAAGGTTTGTGGCGTCGTTTGTGCGTGATGGCTTAGTTCATGCTTTGAAGGTCTCACATTCGAATCCTGCCAGACTCCTACCAAGTTGTCAACAATTTCTGCTCTCGCGTTGGATCGATTACAAACAAAAACAGTTGATTTTTTGTGCAATTAGTGGATTTTTTTTGAGGGGGGGGTTGTGCATGAGTTGTAGGGAGTGTGGCCTAGAGGATAGGGTTCGTGACTCATGATCAGAGGTTCAGGGGTTCGAATCCAGCTGCTGGCCATTATGTTGTGTCCTTGGGCAAGCCACTTCACCCCCACTTGCCTCTCTCCACCCAGGAGTATAAATGGATACCGACATTGGCTGGGTAGTAACTTGCGGTGGGCTAGCATCCCATCCAGGGGGAGTAGAAATGTTCTCTGTCGTTTCATGCTACTGAAACCGGAGATTAACTTCGGCCTGATGGGCCACATTGGCTCGTGACGGACTTTACTATACTTTTTTTTAATGTTGTGCATGAGTTGGCGGATTTTGCCAGACTCGTCTTCATAAATTTCTCACTTCCAGGCTGACGATATTGATCGCACAATTGGAATCAACACTGGATACATCGGAAGCACCGATTTCCCTATGGAATCCGAAGACAGGGATTACATCATTCAGGTGAGATCAAAATAATCCACAAATATAAGAACAAAGAAGTGTCTGTGTTTATTCCTAAACCAACGCAGATAGCTACAATCTGCACTTACTGTTTGAAACTGCACTGTAAAATATGTGCTTAGATTTTAAACACATTTCTAAACACTTAACTAAACCAACTGTTTTCACATGTCTGAATCTAACACATGTTTTGGTTTATGGGCGTCTGTTTAATACATGTTTTGGTACACGACGCGACGAAAGGATGTTAGTAACATCAAGTTTAAATAGTACAAGTAGATAATACAAGCTGATATGTACATGTATGTGGCCTATTTTCGAGCGGTATCATTGGGCAGAGCCGTATAGGGAGAGGTTCGACATGAGGGTCGCACTATTTGGAACCAATTGAAATAGCGGATATGCATCAGTGCACATTTTACACAATTATAGTCGCACGCTGCACTGTACACATAATGAACGGCCATTATGGTTCAACAGTCTGAAGTTGTCGTAACTCTCTCTATATACGGCTCTGGAAAAAGGGGTGTAAATGGCGCCACCAACGTCAAAATAGTCCCCCCCCCCCAACAAAACAAAAAAAATTCCGCGGCCAAACATTTTGGGCAATATTTTTTTTTTAATATTCAAACTTCTAAAAAAATTGAACACACATTGTGATCCTCCTCCCCCACCCGCCCTGCGAAATCATGGCAGCAACACTGCGTGACAGAAATTTAAAAAGAATTCAATAATATTTTGTTTGGAATTGTTGATAGCAGGTCACAAGATGGCGCTGCCATTTACGTTATATATCTGTAAAACGTTTGCGTCTTTCAGAACGGCAAAGTAGGAACCGTATATTTCCTCCGTGAGTACATCAAGAAGCACAACTTACAGAAGAAGGCTGATGTGAACAGTGGTGATGCTGCGGCAAGCAATGACGTCACCGATGTCGCAACTCCTTCGGAATAAGACGTCAATACCGTCATATATGCTGAATAGGCTGAGCTGTCTCGATTCTACACTGTAGAAAGCCCCAAGTCAGAATCGACCCAGAATCCGGGTCCTATGGGGCCTGACACTTTCCGGGTCAAAATGACACTTTTTCGGGTCAAAATGACACTTTTAGGGTCCAAATTACACTTTACGGGTCGAAATTAAACTTTCCGGGTCAAATTACACTTTACGGGTCAAAATTACACTTTCATGGTCAAAATGACACTTTCCCGGGTCAAAATGACACTTTACGGGTCCAAATTACACTTTACGGGTCTCAATTACACTTTACGGGTCAAAATTACACTTTCTGTGTCAAAATGACACTTTCTGGGTCAAAATGACACTTTGACTTATTTTGACCCGGGAAATGTAATTTTTGACCGACAGATTTGGTTCGTAACGATTATTTCGATGTTTGATTAAATTCGATGTGAGTAATATTAATTTTCAGGTTTACTAATTCTAGTAATTCATAACAATGTGGAAATATATATTTGTCAGAAACGACAACGTGTTTTTTTTTTCCAACGATCAAGTACAGGAGAAATGTATTTTTCGAATATTAGTATATTTTACATCAGCTTTTCTAAAAACAAACAGAAACATTAATTTATTCTGTCTGATGGGCAGAGGTAACTAGCTAAAAAGACAGAACCCGTGTACAGCAGTGTATATTCAGTTGATTGTGTTTAGTGAGACGTAATTTTACCTTACCCTTTTCTTTAATCTTACAGGGTGTGGTACTTCGCTACCCTAATGGTTGTGGGGTGCTGTGGTGCTGTGGTCCAATGGTTATGGTGTTCGACTCGTGTGCCGTGGTACATGGGTTCGAATCCTGACCGTGGGAACATGGTGCTTGCGCTCCTGAGCAAGGCACTTTACCATTATTGCTTCGTCCTTCGGATGGGACGTGAAGCCGTAGGTCCCGTGTGTTGTGTAATGCACGATAAAGTACCCAGTTACACTTATCGCTAAGAGAAGGGGTTTGCCCCGGTGTTTCTGGCAGTGGCTGCTTAATGCGCCGCAGCACCTTGTAAACCATTATAAAGGTGCTACATAATGTTTCTCATGTACTTCATTTACCTGTCTCTAATAATAGACATAACTTCCAGCGCCTTGAGTACCTAATTGTTGGTAGGTACGTGCGTTATATAAGACTTCGGTATAATTATTATGGTTAGCAGCTAATTTGCCACGTTAATCTGTCACAAAAAAATGAAACGTGCGCTTTACATTCCACTTTACATTTCAATATCTAAAAATCACAAAAGTTACATAGAAACCAAAATGCCATTAACGTTCTAACCGCTCCATATGTTTGTCAGTTAAAGCAAGCGTCAAGATGTTACATTAGAAATCAAAAATTATATTTAGAAAAAGTCCTGTATTATACAGGAAATGTTAAAGGTAAAATCACACATTGCGCTATGTTTTTACATTCTACAAGTCCTATGGACTTGTAGAATGTCCTATGGACACACAACTTATCATCGGTATATAAGCTTTACGAGACGATGAAAAATACTTTGGATGAAGTCTCAAATTTAGAAAATACATTAAAATGCCTAAAATGCTTCTTTTACGAAGCGAAAAAATTATTATCATGCCATACTTCGGGTTCATGTTATAAAGGCGTTCCACTTAAAGAGGTTGTGGAATGCTGAAAGTCGTTTTGTTTTTTATATTTTTTTTTATTGTAGAGTAGACTCATATAGGTCTATATCATAATGACAAAGTCCCATTCTTTTGTAATGTGCGTTTATATGTTTATAAAACTGAAATTCATCGAGTAATTTGTTGGTCGGCGAACCCATAATTGAAATCAACAGTCGTCGGGTTCTTCGTAAAATTAGAAAAATCGTAACGTAATAAACAGGGCTCGTTTATACTATGTTACATCGGGAGTCCTGTTTATTACGTCACGATTTACTATATTTTGTTTGCTGCCCCCAACTACGAATTTTACACAAATTGCACATTCTGGTCGAAACAGGACCTGAAAAACAGCTCTCAAAAGTACCTTTTGTACTCATTTCATGACAAACACAATAGTCGTTTTCATTTCATCACACCATAGGCTACATATACCCAAAAAATGACGGAAATGTCTTCGAGCATTCCACAACCTCTTTAAAAGTTCATATCTGCCTATGGTGAGTGTGATTTCATTTGTTAGCACCTTTTTGCAAACGTAACTATTTGCAATCATCAATATTTTTGAACAGTCCTCGGATGTTTAGCTGCAAAATACGTTGCCTGCCGTTTAGCCATTAAAACTAGCATTTAAGACAATTAATATAAACATGATTGGTTTAAATAATGTATACACGAATATCAGTAGTGAATCAGTAGTAAATAACTACAAACATGATGATTTACTTTAAATGTAATAAGAGGAAAATAATTAAACACGACTAATATCCTACCCGAAACGTCTTTGTTTAATATATGCTTCATCATTATTTTATATACGATTGTAAAAAATATTCCGAATTTGATGACTTTTTTCCCCAGACGTTTGTAAATTTTTGCGTTTATTCTCATCTTAACATTATTTCTCATCTTAACATGATTTCTCATCTTAACATGATTTCCATCTGAGGAGGGTGTGATAAAATTTCATAAAACCGAACTTCAATAAGTGTGCCATGGTGACAGGGCAGATAATATTTTCAATCACCGACCCGTTTTGGGGTAAAAACGGAACACCCACATTGGGTAAAACGGACCTTTTATAATATGAAGTCAAAATTTAAATATGAAGACCTACAATGTGTACGATACCATTTTTTTTCTAGCTAAATACATAATTAATTTCGCTAGATATATTTTTTGTCATTTCAAAATTTTAATCCAATCCCTTCATCAACCTCAATAGAGTGTCCCGTTTGCACACTTCCCTCCTTTTTAAGTATTTTCCCCTTTAATTGGGCACCACTAACATCAGTCACGATTTCCTTATAATTTGGGCATTAAGTAGTTGGAATTTGACCAAATGCTGATAAACTGGGAAAGCTAAAATGAACATATAAACAGAGATTAGAATATACATTTTTACATGTTACCTAGTAGGCGTACAACGGAACACCGTCCGCTTAACACTCACGTTATTGGTTCCGTGTTACCACGATGAAACTGTGGTAAATAAAAGCCTTCGTACGACACACACACAAAATCTCCACTAGTTTTTCAAAGACCCTTTAGCAACAGAGCTACGTAACCTAAAATCACAAGGGTCCATACACTTTAACCCTAAAAGGGCCGGGTTATTTTGACCATCTCTCAGGGGGGGGGGACGGATTAACCCCCCCCCCCAAGATCTCGGCCATCGATTGACGAAAAATTTTGAAACTCAGTACATGCATAGAGCAACTCTTCCTTAACATACCCAAGGAATTTCATGACTATAGGTCGAAGGGTTTAAGAATTATGGGTAATTAATTATTCATATGTACGAATGGCAATTCTGCTCCGAGTACACGACGTATATCGGAAAATTCAGTTTTCACGGGAAACTGTTTCGCTATGCGGCAACCCGTGGTCCGATTTTTATGTTTTTGGTATCAAAAGATGCGCAAAGCTAGAGGCTAAAAGGTCATAACAGCTCGGGTTGCGAAAAAAAAAATTAGAGGTTATCGCGGAAAATGGTGAGGGGATTCCGCCCCCCCCCCCGGCCCTTTTAGTGTTAAAAAGGATTATTTTCAACTTCTGAGTCAATGGCGGCTTTGACATCATCTACTCGTTACACAACATCATGTACGGTCAAAGACAGAGGCCTGTACGCCGCAAGTTTCGACATGTCAAGGTTCCAAACTAGTAAATAGACTAAAAATTATTTAAAATACTCAAAACTCTCCAAGCTGTTTGAGACACACATCAAGTTGAAGCAATTATTTCCTCATCTTTCACTTTCTGTTCAAGTTTGTTTCCGGCTAACCAATACCTTTTGGGGGAAAATCCGTCCAAAGATGATCAACCACTAAAAGTAGTCCCGAAGTTATTGTTTAAAAGGGCGTCTACGTTCCATTGCAAAATAGAGCAATTGTAGGGCTTAATTTCATCCGAGTTTTACAGAAATGCAAGCTCGCAGTCCCCTGCACTGCTTCCAAATTCATTTTTACAAACCCTCAAAGTTCATTGCCCTCAAAATACCCTAATATCGTAGAATTTGAGGGCATGCAAAATCGTGATTCGGCTGTCGTACGCAAGTTTAGCTGCACCCGATTTCACGATGCGCTGCGACGCGTCGCAACTCAAGTTACGACGTGTAACACGTCGCAACTCACGACGCGTCGTATTATCCATTTCACGAAAGTTGCGATGTAATTTCCTTGACAACGGCTTAAAACACGTCGCAAGTTACGACGTGTCTAGTGGTCATCGCAAAATAAGAAGAGTCCCTTTCTTAGCCAGTTGAATGCCATAAACATTACATAAACGAGATTATAATACCGAGGCAATGTGTGTAAAGTTGTAAATAGAAAATTCATGGAATAATTATGAATTAGACTGGAATATAGCAGTTGAAATTTCAAAGTAGCTATACAGTCCACTGAAAGCCTGTTTTCCTTCAAAATAGCATCGCACGACCCCCATTTTGTTTTACGTTTTAACAAATTTCGAGCTGAGATCCGACGATTCTTTGTTGAATATCAGATGACTATTTACTGTACGCTGACTCAAGACATAAAACAGTCACCGAGTTGTGCTATAAATACACATACGACGCGTCGCACTTACGACGTGTTTTGTGAAATGGATCGCAGGACGCGTCGCAGCTGCGACGCATCGTAGAGATACAACGCGTCGCAGCGCTGCGATGCATCGTGAGTTAGGAAGAGTTTGGTGAAATCGGGTGCAGGCCTATTGACTTAAGTGAACACTCAAGGAGGCTCCGATTAACCTGCGGTTTCCATTTATTTCTCAGGGAGGACATCCGTGTAACTCGAGGCGCATTGCCACCGCTCCAAGATACCCACTGATAGTAAGGCGCAACTCGATCACCAAGAGACCGTCAAAGCTATTAAACACAGGAGTTGTAGCATCATCCACGTTAGCATCGAACAGCTGAAAAGAAAACGCAGAACAGATCGGTTTGCCATTGTTCACGCGTACGATTTCCTACTACTTAGTTGAAATATTGCATCGCAGTGTCCTGCTGGTTGACACGAGCGATCTAGTCCACGCACATACTGGGATTGGTATCCCTGTTGAGTCATTTCTTTGTTTTCGTGAAAGTGTACTTTCAAAATGCTCCTATTTTAACCAGAATTAATTTCTCGGGATGTAATTCGGACTTAATTTCCCTTACATAAAATATTTCAATTTGTGACGGATCAACACACCTTGGAAATTCTTCATTTTTGAGTAAAATCCATGTATTATCTATTTCGTGATAACCTTGTGGACACGTATTCACCTATATAAATTGCTCTGTGGAGACGTACACAATCTTTTGTTCCCTATTATTGTGCACATGTCTCCACAGGGTACCGTGTACCAGATCAATATATCTGAAACCCTCATCTCAAGAGCAATCACGTTGGGACCACTCATGACTGGATAGCGCACTCACTATCAGCGCGCTTGATGACTTCCCTCGCGTTTACCCATACGCTTTGGGTATGGATGCACATGCGCAATCTTATCTGTAGCAACAGACAAACGATTTCGGGTTATAATGGAGATCAATGGGGTTACTCGAGGTCGAACCATAGCAACCGGACGGGGTCAAGAGGTCAAGTGGCGATTAAATCCCCTTTGTAAATGGATTCGAGCTGTCGAACGCGGGCCATGGTGCCGGTGGCCTCTGCACGTGCTCCTCCACAGTGAACAAGAACTGCCGGGTATGTTTTTAAAATTGACTTTCCTCCCGTCGTAAATTACTAGTGTGAAGTTAAGCTGAAACACTTTTTAATGCCCCGCTGTCACAGCGTTAGACTTATCCACCATGTTTTCGTATTGTATTGTGGGACACTTGCCCAAGTAACCGGCTCAGCCAACCTCGTCCCCAGGGTGTCGAGCAGTACGCGCCCACCACTACCTGCTCTCTCACCCTGGTATTGGATCATTTGCATGTGCAAGATTTTTGAACACGTATGCAAATGAGGAACAGTCTGGTGCCTGGATATGCGTCACACATTAGCGTTTGTTTTTGTATGCGGTGTCTGGGGTAAAAAAAAAAGAGTCAATTCGTAGCAGCGCGAGCACGGCGTGAGTTACGAAAACACGATGTTTGAAATCAAACTGTTACGATCTTATCGAGACAACATGCAGTATCATATTTCATATTAATATGAGCAAATTGGAAAGGAAATTATTATTTTCGAGAAGGCGTGGACGAATGATCGCGACAACACGTACTGCACGTTGTGAATAATAGCACCAAGTACACGATAAACATCAATTACTAGCCAATTGCGGTATCCACTCAGGATACAGGAAGAAAGTTTCCTATCCAGGGTTTACTATTGGAAACGCGGTTGGAAAAAAAGTAAGCACTGGGGACGAGGTTGCGGCTCAGCGGGTCGGTTACTTGGTCCAGGGTCGAGTAAGCGCGAGAAGTCACGTGAGACTTAAATCGAACGCAGTAACGGCGTGCACGAGTAAGCGCGGGGAAGTAATCTTATAACGCGCGCGCGTGGTATGCCGGACATTGACACAGAATGGGGGTGTCTTATGGCCAGCCTGAGTCCGCCGACGACATTTGAAAAACTAGGAACCTCGACTAGAACCAAGACGGAAATTTCTCCTTTTCAGAACACTGATGCGGTCTTCTCAACATTAATTTAAATGACGTCGACTAATTGTGTTTTCCAGAGATCAGTGGTTTGGACTCTGTTTCACGTCATAATCTCGAAACAATACGCGAGAAAATGCGTGATTTGAAAACGGTAAATGTGTTGTAAATAATTGCTGTCACTGGCTTAGAAATTGAATCCTTATCGACGACCACAATTAGAAGTCATTACTGGGGAACAGGGGGCGCCATGCTCGCGCGCAGGTGGAACGCACGCACTGAGTGCACCTTCGACCACTTAGCCTTGACAAAGGCTATCAGCTTGTTCCCATACGAGCTTGTCCCCGCTACCGCACACCGCGCGCGCAGCGACACAATCACTAGTTGTACTATACCGTTAGCTTCAACGACCCTTGCGTGTGCTTTGTGTGCATGTACGTACGCCCCACACACACTTCCGCAAACAGCCGTACAATAAGTCGAAGCGGTATCTTCCGCCTCGACTTACTGTACGGCTATTTGCGGAAGTGTGTGTGGGGCGTACGTACATGCACACAAAGCACACGCAAGGGTCGTTGGGGCTAACGGTCGCTGCGCGCGCGGTGTGCGGTAGCGGGAACAAGCTCATATGGGAACAAGCTGATAGCCTTGGTCAAGGCTATCGACCACTGGGCGTATTCGAAACCTCGTTCTCGAGTGACCCGCGAACAGTGTTCTCGGGTTGCCGATTATGAACGCCCAAGTGCGTGTGGAGTGCAGCTAGGCGAAATTCAAGATGGCAGCCACCGTATCAAAAACGCCGAATGAAGAGAAGGGACAATTAATTGAATTAATACGGAAATAATTGAAATCCCGAAACAGCTATAACACTTGGCAAAGACAAGGTTGACAAGCCCACTCTATAAGTCGTACAATGTTATTTTATTTTTTTATCGTTACTGCTCCTGCATGCACTGAACGAATGTTTTCAATTGTATACACAAATGTTAACGCAAGTTCCGCGGTAGGGGGCTTAAGTCCGCCATCTTGGTTCTTGACGTTCTTCATCTACTCCCCAGTAAGTGGGGAGTGAGAATCTTGTTCGCGAACACCGTTCGCGTGTTGGTTTCCGTCGTTCGGAACCCTGTTCTCGTGTTCTGAAATACAAGAACGGTGTTTCGAATATTTCCATATGGTTTGCCGATTGCATGGCCGATCTACACGGTGTTTCAAAAAAGGAAACCCAACTTCAAAGAATGAGTATGGACAGACGATATGTTTACTGGCTATAAAACTGGTATCATCTGAAAGCGTAATCTCTATGCTTGTCAATGATACCGTGTTTAGGTTTTCTGAGTCATGCATCAGTGAGCATCATTGTCTTGAAAACTGGATGCAAAAATGCAGTTGGTTCACTTTCATAAAAAAAACCACTGGGCACGGTGTGCCTATTGTTACGAAAATGTCTGTGAAATGGCTTGAATGTTAATCCTCGGGAAAATGGCACATTGTTTTGAACGTGGCTTGGTCAAAACGAGAAATTCATGACAAACAATAAAATCCAGTTTTGAAACCAACCCGACTTGTTTTTTGGTTTCTTTTTATGCACTCGTGTCTTCTTCTTGAATACTTATTCTCATGCACACCATGCCTATTGTGTTTGACATAAAAAGTGAACCGACTGCAATTTTGCATCAAAATCTCATGACAGTGGCGCTCAGTGATGCATGACCCTGGAAATGTAAACAAGGTACCATTGAAAAGCATAGAGATTACGCTTTTAGATGATACCAGTTTTATAGCCAGTAAACATTTAGTCTGTCCATACTGGTTCTTCAAAGTTGGGTTTCCTTTTTATTGAAACGCCCGGTACAAAGATACAAAGAAAATATAATAAGCCTTTTCGGAGTTCCAACTGCGCATTCATAACCTGTGACAATGCGCATTGTTTGTCTCAAATGGCCTTTGACATCATCGCGCCACTGACTTTACAAAAAGGCTGTTTGTGCATTGTGGGTACTGAATGCGCGCAGTTGGAACTCCGAAAAGGCTTATTGTACCTTTTGGTTAACTCCGTCCGGGTTTAAGATGAACACGAAGCCCACGAGTGTTGATACTCTGTAGCTCACCGAGTACTCAGTGACACGAACACCGTCAGGGTCAGTTCCACCTTGCGTTGTCACGCCAGTTACAAAGGTGGCCTCCTCAAAAACCACAGATATCCACTGGTCGACATTAATCCTGCGCAGAACATAAACATAAACGAGGAAAGGTCAGTCAGTCAGTCAGACATGGCATTCAGGTTCAGCAGAAACACACCTGAAAGGAATATTTTTTTTTATTAAGGGAATAAATGTGTGCTCCGGAGGTTTTTATCACTCTGTTTAATACCACTTAGAGTCTGGGTGCTGATAATTACCCGAGCCGGAGGCGAGGGTAATTATCAGCACCCAGACTCTAAGTGGTATTAAACAGAGTGATAAATACCGACCGAGCACACATTTATTCCCATTCATAAATACCTTTTCGGTAAAAAAAAATCAAACAATTCATTCAAAAATCCTTATTTTTGTTCAGCAAGTTCACTTCATGCTTTTTGAAACATCCCTCTAGCAAAATAATGGAATTTTCAGCTGGCGAGTAAGATGTAAACAACCCTTTTATGGAGATTGACGCGCGCGTAGCATGTTCTGCGCGACATGGACGCGATGTCGCGCAGAACGCACCTGGGGCGTTGCGTTTTGAATTTAGAACTATAAAATTCTGACTCGCTGGTAGTGTTGCGCATGCCTGCGTGAGGACTGTGATCGTTCAACCAATAAAACGGTAAGAGGCACTGGATTTTTAGGAGTCCACATTTTATGTGACACTGGAAAAGTGTTTAAGACTGGTCTTAAACACTTTTCCATGTCTATCCATGTCTTTATCATCCGTTTAATACCGGCCACGTGACGGGCTCTCGACCAATAGGAATACGTAAACTGTCTGAGGTATTTATGAATAAAGGTTAATATGTTTGTTTGTTTTTATTTTGTAGGCTTGTACAGGGCGAGTCAAAAAAAGCGGAGTCCATACCCAAAAAATTATATTTAAAATTAAAAAAAAAATAGGTAGCACCAAACATAATAATTCAATTTCATAAGCTACTTTTAGATGAAAAAATCTACTGAAATCGATTAATCCTTTAAAAGAATATCACCATTTAAACACAATAACCCTAATATGTTTAGTTTAAAATATGTTTTGGGGGGTTTGGGTTCCGCTTTTGTTTACTTACCCCGTATAAAGTTGAAATTTGACGTGAATTTAAAATGCTAAGTGGCCCAAGGTTGCCGGTGTGAACGGAGATTCGGTCCCTCAGGAAATTCTGTCCCGCCGGACAGAATATCCTGGTGTTGCAGGATATTCTGTACCCCGGACAGTTTCTCCCAGGAAATATTGTCCTCATCTAGGAGATTATGTCCCTTGCCTCAGACGGAGATGTTGTCCCCAGGATGTTTATGCCCCCTTGCGAAAAACGTTAAATTTCAAGTCTGAAACCCAGACGTTTACAGGGGGTCCTTTAAGTTAATGAAATGATAATGCATTTTTTTTTGTCCGCGCCATCTGGGTACTTCTCTTTCCCGAGACAATAGACATTTATCATTAACAGTTGATTTCTCGCTACCAACGAAATTACACATTTACAAAATACTCAAGCAGACAGACCAATCGCAGAAAGTCGTTTTGAATAAGAATCAACTGTAAAATCTCGAACAACAGTCTGATATGGTCTGTAATTGACGTAAAACTTGGATGGGATAAAATCATGAAGGAGGGCAGGATATCCGGTCCGTCTGGAAACTCATTCCTAGGATACACTGTCCGGGGTGGGGGAGATATTGTAGGGGGGACGACAAATCCAGTCACACCGGTAAAGCGTCCTTTCCAATCGAGGTTAAAGGGAAGATACAACATTTGCAAACATCAAAAAACGAGATGCTCAAATTATCACGAAATACCTTACTGGATTGGTAGGGGATGACAGTCTAAAGCATCCTGTAAAATCCTGGCTGGTGGTATGCTAAAACTTTCAAGAAACGTTGTATTTTTCCAACGCTGATCGGCCGACCAGCGTTGGAGAAAACTGGCTTTTTTGTAAAAACCGCTCCTAGTTTTTCATATTGAGTTGTTCCGCATTTTCTTTGCAATTGATTACACACCTGTAAAGAGGTACAACTACAAGCCTGCTGGACTGATTCTTTGACCTAATTATTACAATTCCCCCAAAAGTCTATAAATTGCTCCGAGTTTCATCCTAAGAGGGGCCGGGGAACCAGACTACAAGAACATGATTGGTTTTCTTGGTTTTCCAGCATCTACAAGCCCAACGCGAAACAAGTCAGTTTAAAACTATATGCCATAACATACTAATCCTTCAAATCTATTTATTTCTGAAAATTGCAGCAAAAGCAAAAGTTGTACATTCCCATTAATGGTCTATACTCACATTTCAGCTTGCCAAAATTGTGTGTTGTCAAGGCGTCCTTTAGAGGGAGCGTGCATGTCATCTAGATAACCGGATGCAAAAATTAAGTTATCGGGGATGGTTAAATCCTTCATGCCCAGAGGACTGTAGGTTGTGCATGAAACTGGAAAGGAGAAATAGTCGATCGGTCAATCAAACAATAAATCAATAATCGATCGATCAATGAACACTGAGCAATTCATCACTCAATCACTAGATCAATAAGCTGGTCAATGCCTCAAACAACAGGCCATTAAATCAATCAACCAACTAATAATAGATCAATGAATCAATCAAGAGATCAATGAATGGATTTGATTCAAATCAATAGCTCGATTGACAAATTGAACTGTCAATCAATCGACTTTAATCAATCAAAATAATAATTGCATTTTTTCTTATTAAACCGTCATTGTCTATACAGCAATACGATATCAATTATCGTCTGGTCAATGTATCGATCGTGTGATCGATTCATCCTCGATACTACTTGTAATACGTTTTGGTATCTCGTCGCAAAGATCAGGGAACCATGTAGTTAAAGTACAAGAATTGTGAGACGTTGATAAAACTGATGCAAATTTTGTTGGAATTTAAAAATAAGTCTTGGAATGTTATCACATTATGGTTTCCCGGGAGTCTACCAACCTAGTGTGCAGTCGGTGGTTCCCTGCCAAGCACGTGTCGCCAAACACACTCGGTTACTTGAGCCAGTCAAATCGTAGCCTTCGTTGCAGACGACAGTACACACGGTATCAACCCTCTGCAGGCCTGTTGTAGATGTGCTCTGACCACCACTGCTGCAGGTGGATACAGAACCACGGACTGGAGCGGATAGTTGAGGACAGGCTAAATTCAGTAAACAAAAAAAACATTTCATTAACTCATGAATATTTTTTTTGCGAAATTGAAATCTCGGTCCACAAGAAGGATATACTTCTTTTACAATGACAGCTCGGTGTACGCTTTGAAGAGTCTTCATTGATTTGCAGCATATACCTTTCTCATGGTACGCCATCTTGAAAATCAAAGTGAGGCAAATAAACATGGCGGCGTAAAATGCAATGAGACATGACCTACCTAGAAAGCGGATTGATGTCTCGGGGGAATTTGAGCTAGCCATCCATTTATAAGATGGTCAATCTGCTTTGAGACAGTCACTCGTTCACCGTACACACTATTTACGCTGCCATGATTGTTTGCGTTATTTGCCTCGCTTTGATTTTCAATATGGCGTACCCTAAGAAAAAAATCGTAGAGGTTTATGAACGGGAGACTTAAAATCGTCAGTTGGGCATCTTCAAACTTGTCACACATAAACTGAACATGAAGCGGTAGATTTTCTAACCCTCGTCTGCTACGTAGGCCTACATTCATGATGCAGATCGAGTGAAGTTTTCGCGATGCATGTTTAGTGAAGACGTAACAAAAGACATGTCTTCAACTATTAACGACTGTTGTGATGGTTCAGTGTTCCGTTCTGATGATTCCGGAAAGGTTGCGTGAAATTAAAAAAATTGCCCCGAATTTTAGATGCAATATTCCCTTTGAATTATGAAATGCAAATCTGTCCAGCAAACGTTTGTGTTTTAGGGACCACGAATAATCATCCTAGCAAGTTTTAAGCAATTTCAATTGTAATACTACCAAAAAAAAAAATTGCAAGGCTCTACCTTATATTTTTTGTAAGTAAAAAAAAAAGTGGATGAAAAATGGCTTTTGATGTGAGGTGACAATTTTAATGTTACACACATGATTTTGACGATCTTGGCCAAAATATATTTCCGAGGAATTGGAAAATTTATATTTTTCCCTGCATTTTCCCTCAGTTTAAGATGTATAGTGAACAAAAAGCTTGGCACTATCCACATGAGACCTTCACACTTTGTAAAGTAAGTTGATGAGTAAAAACAAAATTGGACAAGACATTGGACATCGATGATAAAGGGCAAGTACAAAATATTTATCAGCTTCAGGGACATACAACATAACACAACCGTCAAATTTTGCAAACCTTTATTGCAGGCTGTGAATCCCTCCCAAGACCCAGTTGCCAAGCACTGTCGGTTACTGGATCCAGACAAGATGTATTCTGCGTTACACTGGATAGTGCAGACTGTATCAACCTTCTGTAGACCTTCAGTAGATGTGCTCTGTGCACCATACATACAGGTGGATACGACACCGTAGGTTGGAGCAGACAGTTGAGAACAGGCTGAACACAGTAAATGCAAATTGAAAGCCAATGTCTTGACCTGATATATTGTATATTTCTAACTTCACTTTCTCCACAAGTATAGGTGTTACTTCTTTGCAATTTTATCTTGGTATAATTTGAAAATATTGATGAGCAGAGATTATTATCTTCTATAGCATTGCACAGGATGTAGTGCCTTTAGCTGATGTCCGAGTCCGTTTGCCTGCTCTTACCACTGGACAAGTTCCTAACTTTAATCAGTTTAGACCGAGGAAGCCTAACGGCCATGATACCACACGCAATTTACAGGCCACTTATTCCAAGCAGTCTCAAAGAAGGAAATTGAACTGAAGAGTTTCCGTAAATTGTTGGGAAAATTATTTTGTTCCCAAGGTCAATAGCTTGCAGTTTATTAGGTTGCCTTTAAGTTGCCTTGTATGACTTAGCCCTAAGAGGTAATGATGAACGAAAAACATTTAACTATCCATGTAATGTGGGCTTTCGTACTTGGTCAAAATAGAAAAAACAAAGATAACCAACCTCGATTGCAGTCTGTGGCTCCCTCCCAAGACCCAGTTGCCAAGCACTGTCGGTTACTGGAGCCAGACAAGATGTATTCTGCATTACACTGGATAGTGCAGACTGTATCAACCTTCTGTAGGCCTTCAGTAGATGTGCTCTGTCCACCATACATACAGGTGGATACGACACCGTAGGTTGGAGCAGACAGTTGAGAACAGGCTGAACACAGTAAATACAATTTGAAAGCTAATGTTTTGGACTGATATTTTGCATGCTTATAACTTTATACTTTCTCTACAAGTGGGTTTTACTTCTTTGCCCTTTTATCTTGCTATAATTTGACGATATTGATTAGCAGAAATTGCCTGCTATAGCATTGCACATGGCTTTCACTCACGTCTGAGTCCGTTTGTCTGTTCTTAAATTTGGACAAGTACCAGTTTTAATCAGTCATTCATAAACACCTAAGACAATTTGCCCTTCCTCTTGGTCGAGAGACCGTCACGTTGGGTGGCTTTAATTAAACGGTTGATAAAACGCCGGGTGGCTAGTTTTAAACACTTTTCCGGGGTCACATGGAATTTTGACTCCTATGAAATCTGGTGTCTTTTAACCTTTTATTGGTCGAACGTTCACATCTCTTCACCAAGGCAAGCGCAGTACTACCAATGAAACCGTATTTCCTGGAGTCCTAAATTCAAACTAAATTCAGACCAAACCGGTGCCGGTACCGGCACGGCCACGACCTGCGATATATCGCGGAGTACGCGTCACGCGCGCACCAATTTCCATATAAAGCGATTTGTTTTGTAAAACTCGCGAGAGGCACATACCATAACATAGCCAGTCCGGTACGTGTTTCGTTTTCGTGGTCCTTTTTTTTTAATGTAATTCTTTTTGACCGAAGAAGGTATTTACAAATGGGAAATATATGTGCTCGGCTGGTATTAAATAAGTACGTTAAGACTGGCTCGGGGCTCGGACCATTATCAGCGTCAAGGCCCCAATCAAGTTTTAAACGAACTGTTTACTACCGACCAAGCATATAATAAAGATCGAGGTGGCCTATTCACGCCATGATACTAGAAAAATTTTACAGGCAACTTGTTCCAGGCAATCTGAAAAGAGGAACTGCACTGAAGAATTTCCGTGATCTGTTGGGAATGTATTTTTGTTTCTCCTACGGTTTCGTTTATAGCAGTGTATTTGGTTACCTCCAAGTTGCCTGTGAAAACTTGGCCCGAAGAAGTAGTAATGAACGAAAGGCATAAAACTATCCATATTATATAGGCTTTCGAACTTGGTCAAATTTAGACAAACAACAAAGATTACGCCAACCTCTGTTGCAGTCTGTGGCTCCCTCCCAAGACCCAGTTGCCAAGCACTGTCGGTTACTGGAACCAGACAAGATGTATTCTGCATTACACTGGATAGTGCAGACTGTATCAACCTTCTGTAGGCCTTCAGTAGATGTGCTCTGTCCACCATACATACAGGTGGATACGACACCGTTGGTTGGAGCGGACAGTTGAGAACAGGCTGAACACAGTAAATGCAAATTGAAAGCCCATATATTGTTTATATTATATATATGATATATAATTATATATTGTTTGATTCTAACTTTACTTTCTCTACAAGTATAGATTTCACTTCTTTGCAATTTCATCCTGGTATAATTTGACGATATTGATGAGTAGAAATTATTGTCTTCTATAGCACTGCACAGAAAGTAGTGCCTACAGCTGATGTCCGAGTCCGTTTGCCTGCTCTTACCGCTGGGCAAGTTCCTAGCTTTAACAAGTTTAGACCGAGGAAGCCTAACGGCCATGATACCAGACGCAAATTACGGGCAACTTGTTCAAGGCAATCTGAAAAGAGGAACTGCACTGAAGAATTTCCGTAAACTGTTGGGAATGTATTTTTGTTTCTCCTCTGGTTTCGTTTATAGCAGTGTATTTGGTTACCTCCAAGTTGCCTGTGAAAACTTGGCCCGAAGAAGTAGTAATGAACGAAAGGCATAAAACTATCCATATTATATAGGCTTTCGAACTTGGTCAAATTTAGACAAACAACAAAGATTACGCCAACCTCTGTTGCAGTCTGTGGCTCCCTCCCAAGACCCAGTTGCCAAGCACTGTCGGTTACTGGAGCCAGACAAGATGTATTCTTCGTTACACTGGATAGTGCAGACTGTATCAACCTTCTGTAGGCCTTCAGTAGATGTGCTCTGTCCACCATACATACAGGTGGATACGACACCGTAGGTTGGAGCAGACAGTTGAGAACAGGCTGAAAACAGTCAATGCAAATTGAAAGCCAATATCTTGACCTGATATACTTTACTTTCTCTGCAAGTATATAGGTTTCACTTCTTTACAATTTTATCTGGGTATAATTTGACGATATTGATGACCAGAAATTATTGTCTTCTATAGCAATGCACAGGATGTAGTGCCTTTAGCTGATGTCCGAGTCCGTTTGCCTGCTCTTACCACTGGACAAGTTCCTAACTCTAATCAGTTTAGACCGAGGAAGCCTAACGGCCATGATACCACACGCAATTTACAGGCCACTTATTCCAGGCAATCTCAAAGAAGGAAACTGAACTGAAGAGTTTCCGTAAACTGTTGGGAAAATTATTTTGTTCCCAAGGTCAATAGCTTGCAGTTTATTAGGTTGCCTTTAAGTTGCCTTGTATGGCTTAGCCCTAAGAGGTAATGATGAACGAAAAACATTTAACTATCCATGTAATGTGGGCTTTCGTACTTGGTCAAAATAGGAACAACAAAGATAACCAACCTCTATTGCAGTCTGTGGCTCCCTCCCAAGACCCAGTTGCCAAGCACCGTCGGTTACTGGAACCAGTCAAGATGTATTCTTCGTTACACTGGATAGTGCAGACTGTATCAACATTCTGTAGGCCTTCAGTAGATGCGCTCTGTCCACCATACATACAGGTGGATACGACACCGTAGGTTGGAGCAGACAGTTGAGAACAGGCTGAACACAGTAAATACAATTTGACAGCTAATGTTTTGGACTGATATTTTGCATGCTTATAACTTTATACTTTTTTTCTACAAGTGGGTTTAACTTCTTTGCCCTTTTATCTTGCTATAATTTGACGATATTGATTAGCAGAAATTGCCTGCTATAGCATTGCACATGGCTTTCACTCACGTCTGAGTCCGTTTGTCTGTTCTTAAATTTGGACAAGTACCAGTTTTAATCAATCATTCATAAACACCTAAGGCAGTTTGCCCTTCCTCTTGGTCGAGAGACCGTCACGTTGGGTGGCTTTAATTAAACGGTTGATAAAACGCCGGGTGGCTAGTTTTAAACACTTTTCCGGGGTCACGTGGAATTTTGACTCCTATGAAATCTGGTGTCTTTTAACCTTTTATTGATCGAACGTTCACATCTCTTCACCTAGGCATGCGCAGTACTACCAATGAAACCGTATTTCCTGGAGTCCTAAATTCGGACCAAACCGGTGCCGGTACCGGCACAGCCACGACCTGCGATATATTGCGGAGTACGCGCCACGCGCGCACCAATTTCCATATAAAGCGATTTGTTTTGTAAAACTCGCGAGAGACACAAACCATAACATAGCCAGAACGGTACGTGTTTCGTTTTCGTGGTACGTTTTTTTTTACTGATAAAGACCGAGGAAGCCTATTCACGCCATGATACCAGAGGAATTTTACAGGCAACTTGTTCCAGGCAATCTGAAAAGAGGAACTGCACTGAAGAATTTCCGTAAACTGTTGGGAATGTATTTTTGTTTCTCCTACAGTTTCGTTTATAGCAGTGTATTTGGTTACCTCCAAGTTGCCTGTGAAAACTTAGCCCGGAGAAGTAGTAATGAACGAAAGGCATAAAACTATCCATATTATATAGGCTTTCGAACTTGGTCAGATTTAGACAAACAACAAAGATTACGCCAACCTCTGTTGCAGTCTGTGGCTCCCTCCCAAGACCCAGTTGCCAAGCACTGTCGGTTACTGGAGCCAGACAAGATGTATTCTGCATTACACTGGATAGTGCAGACTGTATCAACCTTCTGTAGGCCTTCAGTAGATGTGCTCTGTCCACCATACATACAGGTGGATACGACACCGTAGGTTGGAGCGGACAGTTGAGAACAGGCTGAATACAATAAACACAAAACAAAAGTATCGTTAGAATTATTACTTGACTTGATATTGTTGCTTATTTTTATTTTTGCTTATTTTTAACTTACTTGGAACTTGTTGGTTATCCTCTTGAGAGCTCCTCATGAAAGTCTCAAGCAGAGGCTTTGGGTGGCAAATTAAACTCAATCAGGGATTTTAGTTGATTGTGGTTTGGGGCATTCATGGTATCTTGAGGTAGCTTGTTCTACTATCTCTCAGTTCTTACTAAAAATTATTGCATTTAAACATTGGTTCTTGAAGTGATTTCATTGAATTGGCAGTTGTTTCCCCTCTTTTGGCTGTTACTCTTTGGTTAATTGCAGTCTATCTGGTTGAATTATGTTGTTATAACCTTGTACTTTCTCTAGGAGTGAGTTTTACTTCTTTGCAATTTCATCTTGGTATAATTTGACGATATTGATGAGCAGAAATTATTGTCTTTTATAGAATGGCAAAGGAAGTATGCCTTTGATAGCTGACGATCCGAGTCCGTTTGCCTGCTCTTACCACTGGGCAAGTTACAAGCTTTAATCAGTTTAGACCGATGAAACCAAACGGCCCAGACGCAAGTTACAAGCAACTTATTTCAGGCAATCTCAAAGAAGGAAACTGAACTGAAGAGTGCCAGTCAACTGTTGGGAAAATTTAGTTTGTTCCTCTTAGGGTCCGTTAAGCTTTTAGTGTATTTGGTTGCCATCAAGTTGCCTTTAAAAATTGCCTTGCATGAATTGGCCCTCGGAGGTAATGATGAACGAAAAACATAAAACTATCCACATAATGAGGGCTTTCGTACTTGGCCAAATTAAGACAAACAACAAAGATAACCAACCTCTATTGCAGTCTGTGGCTCCCTCCCAGGACCCTGTTGCCAAGCACTGTCGGTTACTTGAACCAGACAAGATGTATTCTGCATTACACTGGATAGTGCAGACTGTATCAACCTTCTGTAGGCCTTCAGTAGATGTGCTCTGTCCATCACTGTTGCAGGCGGATACAAAGCCATAGATTGGGGCAGATAGTTGAGAACAGGCTGAATTTTAAAAAAAAAAGTAATGATGACTTATGCAAGTTATAGGCCGAATATTTTACATCCTTAATATCCTTATACATATACACAGAATCTCCCTTGGAACATAATAATAAGTGGTGCCAGACTAAGTTTTTCTATTCTACAGATATAGGATGTCACGCCACTGGTCTACTCGACTTTGGAACTCTGCCTGGGTTTTTTAATTTCATCAGAACGCTGAGCAGTTGTCAAAGGTTTTAACTGTGAGAAAACAAGTCCGAGTGCACAATAAGCTCTGGCCAAAAACGCGAAGCCGATGGCACATATGGAACACCGCACTTTTGGTCAATTTTCGGGACAGACAGACAGACAGACAGACAGATCATCAGACCGACCGACCACCAAGTGACATGTAGAAGCCTACCAGGGCTTTAAAATTGTGCCCCGCCCACCTTTAAAGGGTGCACACCTGTAAATATGCCTAAACCCATCCGTCAAGCTCATGAATAAAATACCCTCAAAATATTCTATATTAGAGAGTTCTGAGAGCCATAACATTGGGGAAGTGGAGAGATATGTCAATGAACATCTGGCCCGGACTCAGGGCTTCCAATCCTGAGCATTTTGGATACAATTGGGCTCGAAAGTGGCGCTATTTTGCCATATTGTGGAGGGATCGTTTTTCAAGATGGCTACCGTTCCGCTGTGAGGAAAATAGGGGTCGTTTTCTTTGGGCGAGAATTTCTCAAAAAGTCAATGGTCAACCCACCAAAAAATGAAAGAAATTGAAAGATGACATGTTGATCATCATTTTTCTGTGCAGCTTAAATACCTGTGAGATTTCTGAGTATTTTAAAAAGAATTTTGAAGTATGGGCATTTAGCACTAGAGTCTATGGGAATTTTTTGCACTGTTGCACCCTGTGAGGGACATGTCCTCCTTCTGGATACCGTCCAACCACTACACAAAATGGCGTGCACCTTTTCGAGGAAGATGTTATACAGCGCAGAGAGCCGTGTTGCAAGACCTAAGCCCCTGTCACACTTTTGCGTATCCTAATTCCTTATGAGTTCCTTATCAAAGTTTTTCAATACGCAGCCGTACGCTCAAAACGTCGAATTTTTTTGAATACTTAAGTGCGACGCACATCTAGCGTACATGTAACGAATTCAGCGCATCCATTGCGTATGAGATTCGTATGAGTTGCGTATGCAGTGCACAACATTATTTTTCGGGCTGCGCTATGAGTTCGTTCAGCGTGCGTTGTATCTGCGCTGCAAGTACGCTATGTATACGTCCAATATAGGCGGCTCATCATGCTGACGGGGTGCGTGCCGGGAGGTCAGCGTATTACTGCGTATGAACCGCTCATCCCCCACGAAAACATAGCGTACTCGTACCGTTGCCGACCGATGCGGGACCGATGCGCTGCGTATTTATAACTTATGACCTGCGTAACAGCGTACGCAGCGTAGTTTTGTGCATGCCAAAAACTATCCGGCGTACTGGGCCGTACCATGCGTATGCCTGCGTACATAAAACTTACACAAAACGATATAGATGCATATGAGGTGCGTATTGTGCGTACGACTGCGTATGAAAAAATGTCAATGCGCAACTCATAAGGAATTAGGATACGCAGAAGTGTGACAGGGCCCTTACACGGCTCTGGCCGTGTTGCAAGAAGTCTTGCATGAAATCGATTAAACTGATCCCTACCAGAGCTAAAAAAAAAATGCGACGCCGAAAAATGTGACGCCGATGGGCCTTATTTAACCCAGCCCTACCACCAAGTGATTATGTAGACGTTCCTTTCAGGGCTAAAAAAAAAAAAAAATAAGCGTGATCGCTCATAAGACGCGGCACATGTACTTCGCGGTCGGTGCGTTCGGGTAGCTTGTCAAACGTGCGCACGAGAGCATTCAATTAGCCATCACGTACGTGATCCCTTTGTCTGCCCCGTTGTCATGCACCACTGCCCGGCCCCAGCACTCTGGTGGCTGTCGTAGCATGCAGGACTTCCTCGAGTGTAAACCCGGCTTACATACGGGGAAGCTAGTTTACTAAAACTAAAATATCACGTTTATTGAAACAATCAGTGTTGTAGTCTAGTACTTTTATCCGAGTACCGAGTACTGCCGAGTACAAGTACGAGTACTCATAGGCTTTTGAGTACAACTTAAGTATTAAGTTGTGTTTTCGAATATGTCCATACGGTTCATTGTGCGTAATTGGCCCAGGCCCGGCAGACAGACCCACCCACGGCTAGCTGTATACTTCCGAGTACAAGTACAGGTCTCGGAATACGAGTAATTGTACTTCCAAGTAAGGGTACGAGTACTTGTTCTTTCGAGTATGAGTATGAGTACTTGTATTTCTGAATACGGCCATACGGCAAATGGTTCATTGTGCGTAATTGGCCCAGGCCCAGTCAGACCGATATACAAGCCCACTCACGGCTAGCTATTAAATGTGTTTGTCCAGACGTGCACACAGAGCTAGAGGAGAATCGGGAAACTTTGATTTCTCCTCAAGCCAATCAACCATTTCAAACTGAAAGTATCGATAAAATGTGGTCGTGGTATAGTCAAGCTATACCATTTTTTTCCGAGTACTGCTATGTGCCTTATTCACGAGTCGGCCATATTGAATTGAAAGTTAGGTAAAATCTTAATTTTTGGAACTTGCGAAGAGCAATGAAAGCAACTTTTATTTATAATAAATTCCAGTCTGCTTCAAATAATAATTTAAAATTTATAATTAAACATTCCCTAATGTTTAAAGGCATATTTTGAAGAAAAAAAACTGACAGTAAAAAAATAAAGCTGTAACACGAAAATGGCCAATTCTTGAATAAGGCCCATTCGAGTAGAGGTACTTTGATGATCGAGTACGAGTACCGTCATTTCGAGTACGAGTACTTTGACATTCGAATACGAGTACGAGGACACACAAAAACTTTTAAAAGGACTCGGTTAGTACTCGAGTACGAGTACTACAACACTGGAAATAATTTAGGCTTTACTTCAATCTACAAATTATGCTAAACATTGCAAAAATGTTTAAAATAAAAAGAATATTAACACGTGAATTACATAACCTTGTATTCACGGCTATTTGTAAAACGACGTCTTTCGTAATCGCCCTCATGCGCTAACAAATGGCTAAATGTGAAATTATTTAAGGCGGGAATCCGCTAACCTGTACAGCTGGTGGTTTCCCCTGTCCAACTGCCACTGTCCGTGCATCGTCGTATTTGTGAGCCGGATAAGGTGTAATCTTCGAGACAACTCAAAACACAGATAGTACCAACCGCCTGCTGACTATCACTGGGTGCATTGACTCCGTTGTGGGTGCAGCTGGGTACCAGACCGCCGTATGGCTGTGACAGCGGTGGACAAGTTATCACTGAAAGAGAAATATAGGCAGGTTCATTCACAACGTAACGTGAGTGCGATTTCCCAAAGCGAATCTGACGTCAAAATTTATTTATTTTCGTTATTCGCCGTAGCGGCCGTAGCTTAAATGTTATTAAATGATGTTTGCAAGCGGCTGTTTAAGGTACATTGTTCAGAATCAGTTATCAATGAAAATGCGACAGTTTGATGGTATGTATCTAAATAGAATTGTTATATTGTATTTTTATTGGTCTAGAACGATCACGTGTTGACTTTATAAAAAGTCATGGCAAACTCCCTGTGGGATGCCATCAGTTGCGTGGGCTAGATGCCCACATACACAGTGTGCTATGACTTTGTGTACGGTACGTACGGTGTGAAACGCTTATATCGTTGGTACCCACGCTATTTTCACCATGTTTTCATACATGGGTGGGACCAGCGAACTAGCAGACGATCAGCTGTCTCGAGCACGCGACATGCATGTGAGTTGACTTTCGATTGTCATGATTGTTGTGTTTACTGCTGTTTGTTTTCGTAATTTTTACATCAAAATCCAAACAACCCAAGACAGAGTTCGCCTCGGGCGCTATGCGCACCTCGGGTGTGCAAAACGTCATTTCCCACATCACAGCAGTTCTGGTTGAGCGAAGTCATTGTAATTTTACAAAAACAATATTTGTATATTATTTTACAATTGAAACGACAGTAGGTTTCCTTATAGTCTGAGGATCAGACATTCACAGGTGCAGAACCACGGTCGAACGTCTGATATACCCTAGCATGAACATTTGTATGCGACCCCGCGCGCCAGCCAATCAGAGTCGACTTTAGAAACTGTGACGTCTCTTCAATCAGAAATGTGGACTAAGCTTTTGATTGGTCAATTTAGATGCCATGTTTTTGTCACAAAGCAACAGGTTTTCCAAGACCAGATATAGAAGGCGCCCGACAAACTGGTCAGAATCTCGTGGTCAAGACGTAGTCATGTTTTGCAAAATGTATCTGCTCGAATGATATTCCGTAGACTACATGAAATGAGCGCACACAGCACAATCTGAATGTACAACGAATTTCAACAGGGTCTATAGCAGTATATAAACATATATTTAGGTTTGGCCTAAAGACGAATGGTATAAACATTGCACATGACTATGTACATAGGCCTATACTCTGTGCGGTACGATGGATACAAAATAATCACATTGAAGCTTTCTCAGGTGGGACTCGAACCCACGACCTCCTGCCCATACTAATGCCGATGTCTCTTACCGGGTGCTGGTCATTTCCCATCTGATGCAGCAGCGGGTACCACAGTCTACCACTGTTTCATTGTGGAATTCTCGCATCGGCGAGATGTAGGCCTTATCGCTTTAGTAAGCAGGGGTCGTGGGTTCGAGTCCCGTTCGAATGGGAGAGTCATGGCCTAGCGGCTAAGAGCTCCGCACCGGACTCATATGCTCTGGTGTTTCAGAGGCAGCAGAATGTGGGTTCGAGCCCGGGTCTGGACACTAAAGTGCCCTTAAGCAAGGCACTTAATCTTTATTGCGTCGTCCTGCTGATGGGACGTAAAGCCGAAGGTCTAGTCTGTTGTGTATTGCAATGCAAGTAAAAGAACCCATGCACTAACAGCACCGCTAAGAGAAGGGGGTTTGCCCCGGTGTTTCTGGTCTCCTGTTAAAACTCCCCTGCAGACTTTTAAGACCCTTGGTGGCACCAAACATACCGGTCCTTTTCAATTGTTTGCGTCATGTTTAAGCGTGCATGGTCAAAATGATGTAAACAATAGAAAAGGACAGCTGTGTTTGCTGCCACCAATCGTCTCAAAATTCTTTCATTTACATCTCCCGAAGCAAATTCAATCCTATAGTGATGGAATAATGATGAAGTTCGGTAAGATTGCGTGGAGATTAGGGAACGAGGTGTTGTTCAAGATATTTTCTATTATGTTCCCCTCAGGTCTGTCGTCCATTGTACATTACCTCGCCTGGGAGGGCATCGTTCTTTTATCTCCAGCAAAGCTTCCTTCAACCAGTGGTTAGGGTCAGGGTTGTTCGGATCCAGCTGGGGTGGTGGACCAGAGTAGCACGTCCTAAGCTGGCCCTCTACCTTACCCGAACCTAATCAAAAATCGATTATTTGTTTAACTTTAAGGTCGAACAAGAAAGGCATGGAACGGGATTTGAAGTGCAGACTTCGGCCTCCAAAATTCAACCGGCGCTTTACAAAAAGAGCTATCCATTATTGTGGGTCAATAACTGGAAACTTTGTAGAAAAGAAGGACAGAAGGCGTGCACGTGACTGCAAGCTTGTATTTCTACGTAATTTGGATGGAATTGGGCGGTAAAATGGACCGTATTTAAAATGCCAACCGACTCTCATATACCTAAGTGATAATAACACGTACTTCTATTTTTTTGTTAAATGCTCACATCTCTACATCGCCAGGGTGTTTGAAATTTTAATCAAATACATCTAGTATTGAGTTGCTGCCCCCAAAACGAATTTGTTCTGCACTTCAACATTGAAATTTCGTCCGGTGATTTTTCATGGTGACTGTGTAACATTATGAGATTTTATTTTATGGGAAACCGTCAAACAGTAAAAAAGAATATGACCGAAACAAATATAGCATTCTAAACGCGAAAAATACAAACCGAATGAAAAAAACCAGAAAGTCAACGTCCGTGGAAAAATAACACTCTCGTTATTTAGGCAATAACCCGAGCCCACGAGACCGGCCAGCTGCATTAAGTTGAAAGTTCGGCCAGTGATAGCTCTTGATGTGTTTCATATGAGAAGATTAAATTTCGTGAGAAACCGTCAACCAACTGAAAATTTCTTTCCAGAAATGTCGCGCTAAATAAGACTAGTGGTCTCGCACCATCAAGACAAACGTGCGCTCCGCGTACCTACTTTAAGTTTCGTTCAATAGAGGGCGCGCCACATAAATAGTGGTCTCCACAACGCGTAAAAACACGGATGCTGCACTATTGAACAAAAAGAACAAACTCTAGTCCAGCGGATATGTGAAAAAATTGTGCACTTTTGCATAAAAGCGTGAAACTTGGCACAGATGTTTATATTCATGCGAGAAAATGTTTTAGATGTGGAGCCATCGCAAATTTACCCTTTTAGGGGCGTGGCATCCATTTAAAAAAAGGGGGGCGGGACTTGTCGTGCCCGCAGTGAAAATGGTTTTTCCCACTTGTTACAAAAGCAGGAAACTTCACAAAGACATAATTATATAGATTATTAGTGTTTTCCAGATTCGGAGCCACCAAAAAAAGTACCTTTTTGGGGGCGTGGCAGCCATTAAAAGAAAAGGGGGGGTTTTAATTATTATGCCCACTTTGGAAAACATTGTGCCCATATTCGTTCAGATAAACTACTCAAGAAATACAGGATGTATTGAATTGCAATTTCGTGCAATGATTTCCCACGATGTGTTACATGAGTGTATTGAATATCACGAGCAACCGTGCAACAGTAAATATAATATGATCGTAACAATGTAGTGTTTTAAAAGCGAAAAATCCACGTTGACTTCCATTCGGATTGCATTTGTCGCGCTAAAAACATAGTATTGTTACGGTCATAATAGCTTCATTATTTGACGGTTTCTTATGAAATTAAATCTCGCAATGTAATACATAATGATAAATCAGTGCACGAAAATTCAGTTTAATACATGATGTGTTTCATGAGTTGTTGTCCCCCAAAACGAGTTTGAACCTTCGACCTCCGGAACATGATGTCGACGCTAGATTTTTCTGCCTCTTTTACTAAATTATACTAAACTGAGAGGTGTTTCATCTATTTCGTTCTCCGTGTGTTACGCCTCTCAACTCGTACTCATAGCAAATCTAATCAGTGCCAGAATCAAAAATGTCAAAGCAACATTAATCATTTAACATAGTTCGAAACGGAAAGTAAAATAAAGGCCTTTGTCAAAAACTAAAATTAGACAGAAAAATATTTACCGAAGAAAACGGTCAAAATCGTTGCCAAGACCAAATGGAATGACATCACGAAGGTAGTTTGTCTCATTTTGCTGGGTTGATAATTGTAGTCTTCCAGCTGAAACGAAAACACAATTCCAAATCTTAATTTCTGTCCAATTTCAGAAATGTTATTCAAATTCGCACAGAAAGGGGCAAGCGTTTTCATACTCGGTTCAATTCAACGACAGTTCAACACATTTCATGATATCTCCGTTCGTGTGTTAAAAAAATTACGTAACTTGAGCATTTAATTTCGTGAGCTTTGGATTTCAGGCCCGCTCGGACTTCAACTGTATACATACCTTTACAAAAAATAACATAACATTCGATCAAATTGGGCAGCTGGGTTGGCAAGATAAAGGTTTTCCCGGCCAATTTGATAGATTTTGTATCAAGATTGATGGCGAATCATCCATTTTGTACGAATTTGAACGCGCGTTCAGTGAACACACAAGATCGATCAACTTAATTAGGCCTACATGTGAACGTTTGTACATTTCAATCATGCAATTTAAAAAAAAAAAAAATGCATTCAAATTAAAATTGTACATTTGGAGCATTCAAGTTCGCCGGAGCTTCCAGCAATAAGCCCTTGTCATTCGAATTCGCCATTAAGCAAGCAATTTTGAAAAAAAATCTACAAGCAAAAGGAATTGCCGTGAACGTTTGATCATGTCAAAGCGTTCAAATTAAGGCAATGCCCAAGACTATCTGGAACCTGCAGATTATCTTGGCATAAACAGATCAACCGTCAGATCAATTGTAGCAACGTTGTTAGATCTGGCAGACGGGAAAACTATCCACACCGTAAAACGATGTTGTTTTAAACATGTTTTAAACGTGTTTACAATTAAATGCGTTTAGGAATGTGTTTAAATGCTAAACGCTTGTCCTTTTTAACATAACGAAACTAAACGTGCTTAGTTTTTCGACACAATGTTTACATTGCATTGAACGCGTTTAGGAAAGTGTTTAAATGCTAAACGGTATACTGTAAACGCCACAAAGCTAAACATGGTTAGCTATGCAGACATGTTTATTTACAGGGAATCTCATACGCGCTAACTGACCAATCAGAACTCACAAAATTTGTGTTCACAGAATTCGTGTTAAATTGTGGCTTTTTGTCCAGTGTGTAAATATTCAAACGGAACCATGATAAAATTTCGATTTTTGAAAACATAAGTGACAAAATCGCTTAAAATCTCTTTTCATATTTAAATATTGAAATTATTCATGATGAAACCATGGCTTCATCATGGTGGGAATATGCTGAATATAAAACTAAATCACAATAACATGTAGTATGTAGTGTATAGTAGGTTATCGTAGCATTTGTACATTGTACTGAAAGTAATGTGAAATAATTTAAATCCATCTGGCTCCCACTTCTGTAAATGATTCTGTAAATATGCACTTTATGGAAACCTATAACGAACAACATATATTATTCGAAGGTCGTTTAACTGCAAAACCTAAACATGTCTTGGGCTAAACCTGTCAAAAAAGTGGGTACAAGATATGTGTTTAGAAATGGGTTTGTAGGCTCCTCTAAACGCCATTTTTACAGTGCAGAGGAGGGGCAACTTACTCATTTTTACCATCCCAGCAACGTGGACACAATGGCACAAGAAGTGCCAAACCAACCTGCCAAAAGATACTTGGCAGTTGGCATGAACGCCAACAGAAAACATACACGCTTGAATTTGTATCCTTGTGGAGTCGTGTCTTTGTTCTCGTGGACTAAAGTTTTCGAGTTTGAAAGTGTAGTTTCAAAATACTCCTATTTTAACCAGAATTAATTTCCTGGGCTGAAATTCGGATTTAATAGCCCTTACATAAAATACTTCAATTTGCGACGGATCAGCCCACTTTGGAATTTCCTAGTTTTTGAGTAAAATCCATTTCGTGATAACCTTGTGGAGACGTATTCATCTAGAACTTGCCCTGTGGAGACGTATACAATCTTTTGTTCCCTATTGTGCACATGTCTCCACAGGGTACCGTCTGCTAGATCAATTATCCTTATCATTCCAAAATAATGACAAAAGAGGACTCTATAAAAAAAAAAAGACCGCGTGTGTGCAGTGTGTAAAATCATAAAACAAACCCACAGCCACAAACAAGGCCAATTAGATTGCTCCTTATTTCCCATTTTGTGACGCAAAATAAAGGAACTATGTCAAAGGAATCGAAGCATATCTAAGATAAGAGTGACTGCAGACAATAAAGAGATGTATACGAAAACCCAGATCACAAATAAGCAACTTAGTTGCATCAAACGAAGAAAATTCACAAACTGAGAAACAATCCCCGATTACCTATGTTCATGCACGATTTCGATGTCCCTTGTAACTATGATGAATCCATCAACGAAGAACACTTATCGCCGTGTGCCCTGTATTTTTTTGAAATGAACTTGAGATTCCAAATAAAAGAGCCATGCATGTTACATCTGATTACCCTGGTCATCTACAAGTTAAATTTAGAAATGCAACAAAGATATTAAATTACCCTTTCCCCGACAAAATTTTCGAACGCAATTAACCTTCTAAATCGCCACGAGACAGATATACCGAAATTGCGACATTTTCATACTACCCATTGAACTGAAAATGAATTTTATTGAACCAAAATGGTTTTCTGTTCAAATTGGGCATCCCAAATGTGTGAGAAAACTTTGCTCATTGGCTTACTGCCTTGTACTGACACAACAACGAATTACCAAAGAAAACAAAATTTACGTCACGGTAAAATATTCAAAGTCCTGGCAATATTTTGTGCTGAAATAGCTGAAGCGTGAGGTTTCTGACTGAAATGATACTCTTTTGCTCATGCATATGCACATTGGGATTAGCATAAAAACAAAAGGGCACCAAAATGACCATAATATAGCGAAATTTAAAATAAGGTTCAATGGAACACAAAGGTTCATTTAGAAGAACTGCGTAAAAAAAATTACATTACATGGGCCATTTAATCTGAATCGAAACTAAAATATCTGTCTGTCGAATTTATGTGATACAAGTTTTAAAGTAACCGGGAAAACCTACTTCTTCAATATCTACCAACGTAGGCTATAACTGTTTAAATAATGTTCTGCTGGTGAACTATAAAGTGCTTCGACAGAAACAAAAACTACTCACCACAGAGACGATTCACCTGAGCAAAAATACAGCCAGCGCATTCCAAAAGTCTCCACCACTGCGCCGCGCCCCAGCAAAATTCAGCTTATTATAGGCCTATATAACGATCTCTAACTACGTCGCCTAATGGCCTCAGTCACTGTTTCAAAAGCCCAAGGTCGAAGTTGGCAATTTTGTTTAGCTCAGTTCGCCATGGTCTGATGGTTCATCCGAGCAGTCCTATGCACCGACGAAGCTAAGTGTATTAATAAATTGCTTTGAAAAGAGTATTTTTCGTCAAGGTTCGCTCATAATTGCGTATTTCACTTAAAACAACCGTGTGGTTGCAATTTGATTGTTGCCTTTTATTTCGAAAGGACTCGTAAGGTCACTCTCTTCCTCAACTTGAATACTTGGCATGCACTAAAAGACAATTAACCTGACCTCCCAGACCTCGGATGGTTGAGTTATTCCATTAACTTAATCAGGGTCTCTTGGAGTTTCCATCCGTAATTAGTTAATTAACAAACACGGTGGATTAGACATAATACGTCAATTCTTATGATACATCCTTTCCTATGAACACAACACCAAATTAATATAAAACATATATCACCATATAGGGTACGGCTTGCCAAGGGGCAGTCAACCAGTTGGAGCTGGCTCTTTAATTGTTTAATTATAAACAATAATTATACAGATATTCAATGTAATTTAACAAACTTCCGAATAGCGGTAGTGGTACCTTCCTCGCCTTCCACCGCTGTGACCCGGGTTCGAATCCCGCCTGGGCCAATATGAGGATTGGGTTTTCAGTGCCTGCCTGATTCCGTGAGTTTTCCCCAGAATATTTTTCTGGGCTTTTCCTCCAACCTCTAAAACTGTAACTTCTTTTTATTGTCTTCTCTCCACAGGTTTCTTCAGGCTTGCGAGCTACAGTGCCTAGGCGCTTTTGAGGAATCATTGGTTTCATTACCAGAAATGATTAATAATTAATAATAATGAAATATGTATTGATGGCCATGATAAATAAAGTACATGGAGTACTCTTTACGATGTTTTATTCCAATGGCTAACTCGATACCAACATTGCAGAGCCCAGAACTTCGGCATAAGTAATCAAAGTAATCTAAATATTTTCACCTTAAGGCAAGCAAGATAAAAACCCATCTTCACAGTGTTTTACAGGGTTTTTTTTAAGGGGATGGGTATAGCTAGCAGAGAACCTGACTACATCAGGAGGCATTCCTCCTGATGTATGCAAATCATATGTATGACTGAATCCCATCTCGTGAATTCAAAATCACAACGGTAAAGGTTGCGCGCACTATTGCAAAATGACAATAGGCCCAGTGGCGTCACCAGACTTTTCAGTCTGGGGGGCACAGGGGGGGGCACCAGCATTTGATGGGGGGCACTTAGGTGAATATATATATATTTTTTTACCAACCCAAATCTCAGATGGGGGGGGGGGGGCACTCGGGGGGGGGCACTAGGTTTTCCAGGGGGGCACGTGCCCCCCCCGGCCCCCCCTTGGCGACGCCACTGAATAGGCCTCGCCACAAACGTACAATTTCCGAGGGGATGAGCTTCGATTTTTGCTGAATTCGGAAGTGTCTCTGCCAAATATCAATAACGAGAGGAAAGTTACTGTTCAGTGTTTAAACCTATGCAGTTGAAATGCTTGAAAGTTGCCCTCATTGAGACACTGACAATTTAGCGTACTTTTTGTGGTAGGACATGAGTGAGTTTTTTTTTATAGGCCTAATCGCGTGTTCAATCACCCCTCCGGATGCACAAAGTTAGCGCTAAGCAGCGATTCAAATGTAGACAACACTAATGCGCACGCCCAGAGGTGTCCAATAAGTGGCTTTAAACGGGAGCTAGCTACCGGTCCCCATCTTTTCAGGGGCGGGGGGACAGTCTACTTTTGGACGTTGTACTAGTGCCGGCGCATGGCTGTGTGATGGCGCCCTCATTGGACAGTTCTCTCAATTTCTCAGTAGATATGTGCCTACGGTTGTAGCGCCCTCCATACCAAACAACTCACGGAAAGGCAAACATGAGTGCGCCCTCATTCTAGTTTTTGTAGGTGGGGTCAGTGGAAAAAAAGGTGGTGCAAAAACCTACTTCAGATTCCAACAGAAAAATACAAGTAGCCCCAACCAGCCCTATAAATGGCATTGCCATTAACCCTTTTTGTTGGGAGGGGGGGGGGGGCAAGCAAATCTTAAGTAGGCTTTCGCTCCACCTTTTTCCACTGGAAGACGTTTTCGTTGACCCCGCCTACAAAAACTAGAATGAGGGCGCGCTCATGTTTGCCTTTCGCTCGTACCCACCGCCCTGCAAAAATGATTGCCTTTCCATGAATTGTTTGGTATACAGGGCGCTACAAGTAAAATTGTCAACTAGTTATGCGGGAAAATTAAACATCATACACGAAAGTTGACATACAAACAATAAACTAAGGTAACATTAAACTAGGATATCCTTTGCCCTCTTTTTATCGTGTTTATATCATTTTTGCTATACGTTCTTAATTGTTACTTTTTGCTCTTTCATCTTCTAGATTTAAATTGCGATCTGGGTTTTCTTATATATCTCTAACCTTTCCTCAATAAGCTTGTTTCATTTCAGTAACACGCGCTTTCTTGTTATGGAAAAAAGTAATCAATATGGTCTTTTTTGCTGCTTTGTAGCTGAATCTTGTAGAAACAGTTAGTTTTATGCATTTCCAAATTGGAACAAAGAAGGGAAGAACAAAGACGAACAAAGTAATTATATGAACCGGTTTCGAGTTCATTTGCCCACATTTCACAAATGCTTGCTTAAAGCATAATGGCGAATTCGAATTCCCAAACTGAAGCAACGTGAAGCCCCTGCGAAGTTAAGTGACTCAATCTGACATTTGAATTTGAATGCATTATATTTTAAATTGAATGATTGTTAATTGCAATCTCATTCTTTTACACGTAAATTGAATGATCTAGTTAGTAAATTGAATGTGTTGCTAAACGTGATTTGGTGATTCGTCAGCATTCTTTTCTAGGTGTTTAAACGTTTGAGCAAGGGACATCTTTACGTTGACGATTTCTTGACGTGCAAGACATCGGGGCATGTAATATGTTTGGCAATGGTTGTACCATCGGTAACACTCCTCTTAGGTAATTTCTTAAATGTTTTCTTGCGTATGTCTGACCGTACAGCCTTAATGCAAAGTATTTTTTTTTTCAATGCAAACCTTGAAAATACCTCTTTGTGTCACATTTAACCTTAATTTTCAAGTTTTATTTTTTCCATTTTGAAGGATGTTTTGGTGCCTTCTCCGTTTTTATGCTAATGCAAAGTTCCATATTCATGAGCAAAACGTTGATGTCATTCCGGGCAGATTAATGTTACATGACTATTTCAGCACGAAAAAGTTGCTAGAAATTTGGATATTTCGTTGTTACAAATTGCTTTACCTTTGGTGATTCTTTATGTGTTAGTAAATGACATGCAGTAAGCTAATATGTTCAAAAATCTCGCACATTCATGCAAATTACGTAATGTGCGTGGCTGTGATCTGGGGTAAACTTTAACAGAATCGATTCAGCAGTATACGGCAAGTTTTCCGGTCAGGGGCTACTATTGGAAACTATCTGAGAACGAGGTTGCCTATACCGATGTAAGGGATGTCTTTTTTTATTGGTGGAGGGGGTGGGGTAGGGAAATTCCTTTTTCATTTCATTTTTGCATTACATCTTGTATCCCTCATATCATCTAATTTGTTGCATTGTACATTTTACAGCCCAATTTTTTTTTGGGGGGGGGAATTAATCTAGGAGGAAAAAATAGGAAAATATGTATCAATTAAAAAATCTTATTCATTTGAATGACCGAACGGTGAAAGTGATTGGCCATAAACGAATAAGAAACAAAAAGCGTGGTAATACGTTATAGGCGCACCGGCGCGGCGTTGGCTAACTAATTTGAATGCGTCAACCGTCAAAACGAAAACGAAAATTCATAGCAAAATCTTGTCTGCCTAAAAATTGAAACTGAATGCCCCCAAATGAAAAAGAAACCCCAATTTGATCACGTGTACAAATCACGCGAAACTGAATGGCTGATAATGAAAATGAGTACAAAATTTCGGAAATTGGCCGGGAAAACCTACAACCAATTTAAGATCAAAATTTGAGAAATCCCTTATTTATAACTTTTCTGACGAATGGAGTACCGTTATCATAATATTTTTGTGCTCATTTAGACTTTGCCTAGGGCAATATTAAGATCCGCAAGCTTAAAGCCACTTGACCTGTGCTTCCGGTGTTACCGGAAGTGCAACGAAAATTGAATGTAACTTAAAAACGGAAGCATTTTTATTACAATCAAACAAATTATGGAAATGTTAAGTGAGGGATGCCAAACGCAACATAACGGCATGATGACGTCATCACCCGAAAGCCCCATAGCGGCACCTAAACCACAGTTGATTTAAAAAAAAAGGGAAAAAAAAGAAGATTTTTAAGCTCTGGCAGGAGTTCTACAAGTTAGTGGTCGGTCGGTCGGTCGGTTAGTTGGATGGTCTGTCTGTGTGTCACGAAAATTGATCGAAAGTATGATGTTCCATATTTGCCATTTGCGGCGTCGCATTTTTCGCCAGAGCTTATTGTGCACTCGCACTCGTTACTAAATTGCCAATAAATATTCTTTAGTCAACCGCAAACGACTTGGCGAAGTTTCAGGATCGTGACGTCATCAAATATGAAATTATAATAAGGAGAATTTGAAACTGATCAATTGTCTTTTAATTGGTATCATTAATTTTAATCAAATTCATCGTTTAAATCGGTATCCAGTAGCGATGTTCGTGGAACAAATAATCATATCAGGTACAATATTGACCTTGAGCGTCCTAAAGCTGTGACGTCATCAAACCGGAAGTTAGGTGTAATCAGTTCATACACTTCTAAATACATTAATTTCAAATTGTATATTTTCAGACGTTCTTTCCACTTCATATGTGTTATCTCTGAACTAAAAAAATAAGTTTGCACATTTTTAACTTGATGACGTCATCTAACCGGAAGTAACGTTGTACGTGTAAATACAATGTATGCTGAAATTTATCAAACCCAAAAGGACGCATTTTTGTTTTCAATTAAAACAAACGGTTCTACTGGAAAAGACTGAGTTTCGTGATTTTTCCTATTTGTTCTGGTATAAAACTATTCACAACTTTACTGGGCAATGTCCAATGAAATATCTGTCCGCCCGATCACCCTGCGTTTGTCATATACTAATGTTACTTTGACCTCAATTTGCATGTTGACCCAGGTGGGCGTTGGTAAACCTTGGTGAAGCAATTTTGCTACAATTTTCGTCATCAACGTTATGTCTTGCGTTACAGCGATACGTTTTCAGTGTTTTTCATAGAGACAATATCGTAATATTGAACTACATTAAAGTCTCAAAGAAACAAATTTGCCGCCAAAACAAAACAAAACACACGTGCCCCAACCGTGACTTAATTCAGAGGACAGTTCAACTGGAGCATAAGTGACACCTTGAAGGAACCAATGGGCCTTTAAGCACCACTGGATGACCTCAAAATCAGAGGAACCGTTGATATTACATGTATATATGCGGTCCAAGCCTCTCCATTGACCCTTGCATTGTTACTCCTGCACATTCCGGCTGTTACAAACACATGACACACAGACATCAGACAGACCTCAGACAGACAGACCGACAGGCAGACAGCCTAGACCTTTAATATAGCATGATGTACCGCTATACACCGCCTTTTGTACCTAATATCGCACATATGCTGTATGGTATTTCAGTATGAAGTGATTAGTGATATCAATAAATGCAGGCCTAGTTCATAGCACTGAGGTTACTGAAGTTCACGCAACACCTAGTACCTCATGATTAAATGTCTGTGCCAAATGTCAACATGCAGACCATGGCGTGTCCAACTCCAAGCAGTTCAGCTGTCTAGTCTTAAAATCCATTATGATGTATTAAAGCTTACCCAATGACCAAGTCATTGCACCATTATTTTCAATGGTTCATGTAGTCAAGAAAAACAGCCTGGTTTACGTTGTGTTATCAGCTGCCGTACATTAGAGAAGATAGGTCGGGTTGGGTGATACTCAATGCCCGTATATGGAAAGGAATGCTCCCTCCATACTGTGCGCGCTGTTTGTTCGTATCCGTACAGTGTATCGAGATGTACTGTACATATTGTACATCACCAACTCTCGATCACAAGAAACACAAACGTCATCGTGTGACCGGATCGGTGATCTTTAACTTTCTGCGAGTGATATACATGTCTTGTATATTTATATTTCGTCTCCCCTTCCGGTAATAATTATCATATGACAAGATATACATGTAAAAGGTAACGTGCACACTTTCATGGTTTGACCATTAATTCCGATGTGGTTCGACCACGAAATAGAATTAAGATGTTTGGAGCGTTAGTATACTGTGATTTGACTTCGATCAAACATTCTTTTCACACCATTGCTACACTCCAAGGATATGTACATGTATCTGAAAATAGTACCTCCTCATGTTTTAAAACCAGTTGCGGAATGAAACGGGATCAATTTGAATGCGGAGCATGGGGGGGGGGGTGTAAAAGCCAAAAAAAGAAGTGTGAGGTCATTTGCTCTTGATTTAATATACAGTCGAGTCTCGTTATAACAAACTCGTTCGGACCTAGCCAAATTGTTTGTTACATGTATATCAGAATTTTATATTAAGAGGAACATCAGTCCCATTCATTGTACATGTACATACAAATGCACAGTCGGGACCAAGGCTTTAATTATGTTTGTTATAACCAGAAATGTGTATTAACAGATTTGTACTAACGAGAGTCGACTGCACATTTAACAAAAATGGGCGTCTGCAGGCGTGCCAATGGGAATTGGGGTGGGCAAATGTACCCTCGACAAAATGATAAGTTGAGAATATGCTAAAGCAATTAGAAGGATTTGGGGGATTTTGAAAGTATCAAATTCCCTGTTTTGCCGTCCCCAAAATCTGAACGAATTCGGGGGTGCGTTGGGGTGGGGGGGGGGGAGGAAAAAAGCCTTGAGCTAGAGGAGGCGTGGCTCTACTGTTTAAAAAGCATTTTTTTAAGGAAGAATAAGTTATCGAAACTGCAATAAGGAAACTGTTCGTTTTGACCCATTTCACAAACACTGAATATTAAGAGTTACCTTTTCCCCAAAAATATATGTAATCTGTTTATCGTTGCCAAGTACCCAAGGAAGTACATGTACAGTACATACATTGTAATAATAAATGTGGCTCTGATCAATTTTAAACCTTTTAAATTATATTCTAGAACTGACTATTTTTTGATCTTCTTTCTGTAAATTTCTTCAGGGTTGCACTTTTGAGGAATCTTTGCCGATAACACAAAGCTAACACATGTTTTCTTCATGGACTACCTCAAAACGGACATGAACAAAAATACATGCACTCTCAATTTAAGGCGAAGCTTTCAACTTTATTGGATAATTCGCATGGTTCCCTACAGCTGGCTTCATATACACAATGTATTTAATGACATATCATTACATACGGATACAGCACATCATTGGTAGGATATGATTAACAGTTCGATAGCACACAGTTATATACACCCTACACGATATTATTATCAATAACTACATGTACATGTACCTCGCATGCACGGAACAACCGATGCCGGGCATCAGTCACCAAGTTCATAAATTTGGCCTGGCAAAATTTATGTAATGTTTCTCGTCTTGATGTAAAGAGGTATTTCCCAACTCGTGAGCAGTTCAATTAAACTGTCACCTAGGCGATTATTTACTGTGCTACAGTAGTAGAAGCAATGCGACATTCAGATTCTGTTCAATGGATTCAATACAGCAATGCTCTATACTAAAATGCGTGGAACGTACAGAGAACCGTGTGACCATGTACAGTATTTGTTTTTCGAGTACATGACACACGATACGATGCAATTTTCTTCTGACAAGTGCAACATCATTACCGGTAGCTTGTTTTGGAAGACCTAATTACCTTCAGAATTCTAAAAATGCTCATGATTATCCTTTAGAGCATGAAAAACTCTTTATTTCAATTCTACCACATTTGACCATCACAAAATACCTAACGAATAATTCAACATGTGAAAATAGTCCAAACTATTCATATTAACCAGTAATACACCTGTAAATGTCCATGCGAAAAATAGTAATACGTGTACTTTTAGAGAATTTGACTTACAAACCAGTAAAAAACTTCCCATAAGTGCAAAGTTATTAGTGACGCAACAAAATATATATAGTAACACCGCAATCCTTCAATAATATGCACATGGCAAGACATTATACTCCAAATATTGTGTTAAAAACATGGCCGTTCAGAACTGTCCTTACGGCATAATATAACTCCCAATTCGTAGCATGATTCGTTTTGCATAACAATGTACTAACAATCATGAATAATTATTTCCATCATTGTGTCAGCTATAATATAATTATGAACAGCATATATACCCTGCTTATAACACACGGCAGTAGAACTACTTGAACTCTTCCGGAGAAAAGAGAAAAAAACACCCCTCTAAACGCCTACTGAACACAAATAGTACATCCCAAAACATTAAGATACAATCACTGTTTCAAGACTGACTATCTGGAAGTAGGGGTGTTTTTTTTTTTCATCCCCAATTCTACGGTTGGGTTGACTTGTTTTTGTAAGAATACAAACACATACCATTTATGTGTCTCACATAAACGCTACGTTTAATTAGTTACAGAAAAATATTAACAACATTCTTTTATCAAACGTTCTTACTAAATGTACATACGGTAAACTTTTATTGTTGAAATTTACTAAAATTACTCGGATGAACTACATGACACAAAACTATGTCTATTTGAGAATTTGTACGAATTACAAATGTTCACTTGATTGTTGTTATTAAAGAAACTCGGTATTTCAACCTGATCCCATTATTGGCAAATTAGTGGCAAAAAGCTGGCAATTACATGATGTCAAACCAATATTGCAAGATGCAAATGCTCTATTTTAAGTCTCCACTACATCTAAATTAACTCGGAATCAAATATGGTGCAAATTATTACATCGCAGTACAACATCCTTAGAAAGAAAATACAAGCAGAAATTCCATCAGCAAAAAATTAGAAAATAACAAAATATGGGTCGACCTGCTTAAACCCTGATAACAACTTCAAGATATGGCTGGCAGTTTAAAGGAAATGCAGTCCAATAAGGAAATTAAAAAGGCAGTTTAGAACCAATTATGATTCACGTTTACCAATTCAAACTAAATGAATTGGGAAAAGGGAGGTATGATTAAAAAATGACAACAATGATGCAAAAAAAAAAATTAAGGTGAGGACCAATGCTGACTATTTTTTTAGATGGTAGTACCGGCTTTAGGCGGTATAATCAGTGTTTGACGTCTGCCCATTACATGCTTGTATAGAGGTTCTTTTCAATTGGGTCCTGACGAATTAAGTAATACCATACCAAACGAATGCGGAGATTTTATCAAGGACTAATTACACAATTTCAAAAGTGGTATCGAGGGTTGAAATACAGTAAGTATTGAGCAGCTTAATATTGATAATTTGGATTCCTTGAAAAGGCAAAGGTCTGGACTAACAACAAATGTTAGATAAACATACTCTTCTGCAAGTGAAGAATCGTTCTCTATTGCATGTTCATCTTAAAGAATTTTTTTCCAATGAACAGGCAAAACAGACAAAGATAGGTCCTTCTAATCCTGACTGAAAACTGTAGCAATTCCTAAAACAGAAGCGCCACAGTATATGTGCACATAATTATCTATTAGTAACATACACATGTTCTAGCACATGAGTGCCACTTTAAATTCTGTTCTCATAATAAGATATGTTACACCATCATCCTTCCTCATTATGAAAAGCAAAATTTCCTATTTTGTATATCACAAAATATTCCAACACTTGGGAAAATCTCTGGCTACTGAATTGAACAATGCATGCTAACGATTCTAACGTAGGTAATAAAATCCAAGACGTCAATCCTTGTCATGAGAACAATCGACTAAAAGTTACATCCAAAAAATGGCAACATTATCACTGAAAACACTTTCTCATCTTTGAAGAAAAAAGCCACTAACACTACCTATTTATACATATATCCCATAGACTTGTTTCCTTCAACAGGAACAAAAAATTAACCATAAATCTTGTCTCTTTTTTCTCAGTAATATCAGAACTGAGAGCTAAAATACACACATTATTGTATATCCTACAGAAATGAGATGGAAAAACTTGTAACACTCATATAATATACACACATAACCCAACGTATTAAATATTAGTGGAAAAGTCCAACTGTATATAGATAAGAAACCAATTCTCCAAACTCGTTAAAAAATAAAAGGAGCTCAAATAACAAATTCCACAGGAAAACAAAATCTCGATCAATAAAATTCCTTTTAAAATTTTAAGTTCAGTACGGCTTACACAGGAAAGAATTAGGAAAGAAATTTTGGTGCGTCTTGCATTAATTAAGAAATACATGTACCTTTTTCTTGAACAAATATATGCATACAAATTGAAAATATTAAAGACAACGTTAAATAACAGGCTCTGCTACTCTATGCTTACTTCAACCGATACAACTTAAAATTAAAAGCGAATACAAATAGCATGAATATTAAATAAGAATGCACAAAAATATTTAATTTGTACAATGACGACAGGGACAATGTACTTTTTGTGACATACCACTCATATATGACCACGGAGAACAGCTGGATCAATAGTGTTGCTTTTTGCAGAAGGAGGAAAATTGGAGAGCCCGGAGAAAATCACTCGTGGCACAGGAGAGAACCACCGTACAACTCTACTCACATGTGGTCCCTAGCCGAGATTCGAACCCGGCCCACAGCGGTGAGAGGCGAACACATTACGCACTAGCCACCCCGTTTTCAATTTTGATAGATTTTTTTAGAACTTCTACAGGTTTTACATGAACTTTTATCAAGTTATGTCAATGATGGTACATGTAACAATTATTTTTTGAGCTAACCAGACATTTGTAATCAGCAAATTAGTTCAATTTTGTTATTTGACAGATGGGTGGGGATACAATTGTTCAATACTTCTAAACATTTTATAATATTTCCCGTCATTGTCCCTGTTACATCTTAAAAATATAAGATTAAAAGCTCATCTGAACAAAACTCTCTTGGAGAAAAAAAAGGGTATAAGAGTACAGTGTTAAGAAACATCATCTAATCTACAACTACCAACATACAAATGTAAATTCAAATCTTAAAAAAAAATCTAATCATTAAATCAAGTTTGCCAAATCATTAAAAAAAGGTAGCACTGTTTGATCGACAAATTAATTGTTTTTTCGTTAATAGGACAGCGCACATGTTGCCACCATTGTGAGAATGAGCATATTTTGAGCAATGTCTGGCATCGGTCTAATGCAAGGGGGCAATATATACACACCTATATACACAAGGCAAGACGCAAGGCAGCACCACACAACAAAAACCAAAAAAAAAGATGTTTCTCGTTATATCTTTTTTAAAACAAATATTGCCTGGTTAATTCAAGTCATTTTTTTGAATTAAGTATGAGCAATGTTAAGATGAGTTAATGCTTTTAAAATTTGTTTCTAGTGATCCTCTGGTTTTATTTTTTTTAATTCAATGATTTATGAGCAATGGGTGTTAATTCCAACTGCCAAACTCAAAAGGAACAAAGCATTGTTTCCCTTAATTGATCTGGATTTTGGAAGACAGCATTTTCAGAAGATTAACCCCAATTTCGTTCGGCACGATTCTGAAGCCGTTAATCCAAACTTTTCACATTTCGAAGAATTTAGTTTCTTTGAAGAAAAGAAATCACAATTGACGTAGAGAAAAATCCTAATATCCAATTTCCAACACCCAGAACCTTCAAGATACAATGCAACAGAAACTTATACCATCAAAAACTATGCTCCAAATCCGCATTCTCCAACTAGTCTATATGAATTCCGTAAAAGCTTGAAAACCATTCAATTACTGACCATGATTTGTTTGGGCAATGTGGTTTTTTTTTATCTTGGAATCAATTAGGGCAGTACAATCATGATTCTGAGACCAATATGACTCTCTTCATGGATATCTTCACAAAAAAAATACTCTCAGTTTTAATTGAAGTGGATTTCAATTTTATCAGTCCATCGGAAGTCAAATCCTAGGGTCTCAAGTGGCCGGATTAACAATGAGGCAGGATCAAAAGCCACCATCACAGTTCATTTGATCAGCTGGAGACTTGTTAAATTATGATTGACATTTGAGGTCTTCTTTCTCTCTAACTAAGGATAAGCGACTAACATAACTTCGGTCTTGGTGGGGGATGGGCAGTGGTGTAGTTGATTTCATCACAAGTCAATCACAAATCTATCACAAAGTCATCCGATATCATATCGAGTTACAAGCTGTTCAAATGAATTTTGACCAAAATAAAAATTCCTTTGTTAGGCCAAAAAAAAAAAAATAAGTCGGTCTCTGGTCAGCGCGCGGCGTCGATTTTAATCATGCGCGTCAATCTTTTTTATCCCCAAATGTTCCGCGGTAGCTCCAACAGCGCCCTCTATTTCCGCACCTCCTCAATTTTTTTTTTTACCAAAGAGCACCAAGGAATTGGAAATTGCACCAAGGCAAATGATCAAAAGCACCAAGGCAAATTATGGAGGACACCAATGTACATGAGGACACCAAAAAAGCAAAATAGTACCCACCTTGTCTGTACAATCCAAGCTTGGAAAAAAAAAAAAAAAGCCGCGTGGCCACGTCAATTCCGGAACTTTGGTCTGACCAGAGACCAGATATTTTTTTTTTTTGGGCCTTATTGTTGATCGCATTACTTGTGACTGGACTTTTGGAAGGACTTTGCGATTTACTTTTGACTGGACTTGTGATAGATTCGACTACAACATAGGAGTGGGTGTCCGGCGGATTGGGGTGGGGGGTAGGTTCAAACCTACTGGACACGACGGCAGTAGTATCCCAGTGCCTTGCACTTCTCACACAGATGCTGTGGGTGCTCCTTGCTTTGGTCAGAGACATCCAAGCCGTCTGGTTTCTCCAGAGGGCGCTGTTTATCACAAGAAGAGCAAATTGGTTACCATTTTAGTTTTTCACATTAAATTTTATTTGACATGAAATTATTGACCCAGTGGCGACAATGCGAACGAGCAAGGGTGGAAATGCGTCTGATGGAATTTTTATTATTCAAGCATGGCAGCTTTTTAAAGACTATGGAAGAAAGTTTGATTTCATGGGCATCCTATGGTTAGCCCGGGATGATCAGGTCATAAACAGAGATGAATGTGAAATGGTCTGAATGGAATTAATCCTCACTGGGCGTTGATGTACCCCGTGCCAACCCTACTTTCCCAGATGAACATGACATGGATAAAAACAACCTAAATTTGATGTGTACAAGTAGAAGTTGAACTGATCTTAAACTTGGCTCTGCTTATTTGACAAAGATTTAAGATTCTGGATTTTTTTCCACTAACAATTGTTCATGTTTTACATTTGCCCTGCCGAATCAACTTGGCTCATACACGTACCCTCCTCAACGACAACGATGAAATGTCGATAATTACAAGATGATTCAGTACTCCCAAACCCAAACCTAAAGGTTTGAAATCATCCTAAATGTGCGTGAAGAGTATGTCTCTCGCTACTGGCTAATGGCTATGTCCCCTCCCCCACCCTAAATGAAGGTGAAATGGCAAAAACAGAGTACTATGCCTCACCTAGACTTTTAGAAGCGGTCTTTCCAACTCAAACGCACCTGCTTGTGTGGGTAGACATTGATATGGCACTTGATGCACTCCTGGCCCATGTTGGCCCAGCTGTTGCCGCTCATCCATTTTCTCTTGCACTTGGGGCACTTGTACTCTCCGAAGCATCTCTTCTTGCCCTGGTAGGGTGTCAGTCCCTCACCCTTCGGACGAGCCTACCAAAAAAGAAAAATCAATATAAAAAAAGGCTTGAATTTGGGAGAATTTTGGGAGATCTAGTTACTCAAGTCATCACAAGTAACAAGTGGATAGCAAGTCAGTCATGAGTCCATCAAAAGTCAATCAGAGGTTAGTCAGAAGTTGATCTGAAGTCGGTCACTGGTCAGTCACAAGTCAATCAGAGGAGTCAGAAGTTGATCTGAAGTCGGTCACAAGTCAGTCACAGGTCAGTCACAAGTCAATCAGAGGGGTCAGAAGTTGATTTGAAGTCGGTCACAAGTCAGTCACAGGTCAGTCGCAAGTCAATCAAATGTCAGTCAGAGGTTAGTCAGAAGTCGATCTGAAGATGGTCACAAGTCAGTAGCAAGTCAGTTGCAAGTCAATCAACAGTCAGTCAGAGTCAGAAGTCGATCCGAAGTCGGTCACAAGTCAGTAGCAAGTCAATCAAACGCAGTCAGTCTCAGAGGTTAGTCAGAAGTGGATCTGAAGTCAGTCACAAGTCAGTCACAAGTTAATCACAAGTCATCAAGCGTTGATCACAAGTCTATCACAATTAGCCAATAACAAGTTCATCAAAATTCACATATCCAGTCACAAGTCAGAAGTTAACAATTCAAACAAGTCAGACACAATTCACAGGGCACTGACAAATCAATTGCACGTCCTCATTTTTCCCTGAGTCTCATGAAACAATAACAAAGGCATTGCTGTGTCATATTTCACCCGTTACCTACATGTATGGCAAAACTTATGATTTGACTTATGATTCAATGTTTAATGTGTAATGGACTTGTGATTGACTAGATTATGACGCAGGAGTTAGGATGGAGTCAATATGGGATAACATATTTATAGCCTTGTTTGATGTGACTCAATAGAAAGGAAATCCATATGGCTACAGTCCAGACATGCACCTGTAAGTATTTCAAAAAATGGAAATCTACTTGATTGGAGATTTCTTTTCTTAATTCCAGCCAAGAAAATGAATTAAACAGTGTCAACGAGTACCTGAAATGCTCAGCTCACGTTCCCAGTTCCCACCCTTGTTTGGTCAAGTTAAATATTATGACTAATACATGTACACCCATCCGCTTTTCAACTAGACTATGGCACTGTACATTTGTTCCATTTCCAAACCACGCAATGAAAAACAGCAATGAAATAATTAAGACTACACTAACTTGACCTGCATCTTCAAGCCTTCAGAAGAAAGTTATGCATAAGAGCTCGAGTTTTGCACTCTCTCAGAGGTTTGCTCTCTCTCTGGCTTTCTAGTTTTCAACTTTTGTTTTACCATTTGCAAGGGTATTGTGGTGCCTTTTTTTGTTTTTATGCTAATGCAAATCTCCAATTCTCCATATTCATGAACAAAACTTCACTCTGGGCAGAAACCTCAATGTTACAGCTATTTCACAGCTTGAAATTTGGATATTTTCTGTCGTTAATTTTCTATTCTTTGGTGATTCGTTGTTGTGTCACGACATGGCAGTAAGCCAATGAGCAAACCTTTCTCCCAAAATGTTTTCAATTGGCAAATTTTGGGTTCACAATTTGAACAGATAAACCCCTAACCCCTGAACAGTATCTTCCTGAAATGACATCACTGCAACAGCACCCTCAGTTGTGCGGAAAAACATGGACACTTTTTTTCAATGTTTAAAGAAGTGCACTTTTCAGTAAAATTAACCAAAAAGGGATGTCAAATTGTTTTCAAACATTTAAGAGTAGAAAGTTGCACGCACAAAAATCGCCCATGAACCCTTTAATCATGTCCTGTTATCAAGTTACATTTTTCAAGGTTTCAAAACCTAGGCTACTCTGACCTTGCAAACCTTGCCAAAAACAAAATCAATAATAGCCTTATCCAGCATCTTGTACTTCTATCAATAACATGTACCACTGGGACAGTAAACAAGTTCCTTAACTGAACAACTGTTCCCACTTGACATTTGTGGGAATATTCCCCTTAGCCCTTCCTCTGGGAATACAGAATCTTTGGAGCCAGCAAAACTTTGGCCCAGAATCACTCTGCAAAAAACCTGAGCACTAGTCCCAAAACTTATGATCATGCGCAACCAAGATGTGGTCTATTTTTGGTAAGCTACATGTACATGTTCTGTAGTCCTCTACATTAGCAACCAGGGCTCAAAATCAAAATTTACTTAACTCCATACCAAATAACATTAAGTCTTGCCCCTCTAGTGTTCATCCAAATCAGGTACCCGCAAGTACCCAATCGCTTATGTCAGGAACTGGTTCCAGATTATGGGATCGGCTTCCCTTAACCAACTTTACAAATTTCTTAGTAACTTCTCAGACAATGAAAAAAGAAAGGTTTTAAATAAGAACCTGTCTGCATGGAAAACCACAACAGATTTCATGAATGTGCATTTTAAGGCGCGGCAGATGCAACTGGCGAAAGTTGCAGTTTACACTGTAAAGCCTTCAGACAATTTCCGGGATTTGAATTGTGCGGTTGAGTTTCTTTTACGGTTATCCGGGTACCCATGTTTTACTACAATATGAATAGGGTACCCGGTTCCCGAACTAACCGTAAATGCACAACACTAACCCTAACCTACCTGGATTTTTGTTTTTGGTGGCAAAATTGGCGATCTCTGACTGTTTATTGCCAAAAGTTTATATTTTTTAAATTATTATTTAGAAAATAAAAAGTGTTGGGTTTTTTTGAAATTTTTTTTTGGGGGGGGGGCATTTTAAGTGTATTATTACTGAATTTAACAATAAAACAAGTTAATTAAAATATAATTAAAGTTATCCTTAAGTGTACAAAGTAAGTAAGACTCACAGACAAAAAATAAAAAGCCACAAATTAAATATATTTCCCTGCCTACCTGGATTATACTGTAAACACACAATCCTTTTTCGGCGTAAGTAATAAATTTACTGTTGCGTGACAGTTTTGAATTTTTAATGTACAAGTTTGGACTGTGCAATGCTTCTATATCTGTTTCTGTTACAAGACGTACAAACACCTGGAAGGTTGTCAATGTATGCATGCTGAAAATCACTCAAAAGCAAGAAACATCACTAAGTTTTTGAGAGAAAATTGAATTCATCAAGAATTGCTTGGTAGCTGAGCAACTCTGGTGATTTTAAAGGTATATACAACATTTGCTTTTGCTGTAATTTTCAGAAATAAATGGATTTTGAGGTTAGTTTTTTAAAGCAAATATTGTTACACTGACTTGTTTCAAGTTTTGGGTTCAAAGATGCTGGAAAAACCAAGGAAAAAATGCAGTTCTTATAGTCTGGTTTCCTGATACTACTTTAGACGAAACAGATTAATTTATGGACATCAGGGAATTGTCAGGTCAGGGAACCACACTATAACTGGCTAGCATTAACAGTTCACTGATATGTAACAGATTCGATTGCAAACAAAAAGTAGACTAACTAGGCCTAAATACTGTTCGGGGTCAGTATTTTTAAAAAAGGCACTTTTTCCCAATGACGGTCAGCCGACCATCGTTGGAAAATGATACAAAAAATCCACTGTTCTTGAAAATGACTGCACACCAGGTACCATGATTTCACAGGATGCTTGAGTATTATTTACTTGCATTTCAGTAAGGTATTTCTATATAATTTGGCAGTTTTTTTTTTATGTTTGCAAATTTTAAATTAAAAAAAAAAATCAAAATCAACACCTAGGGCTAAACATAACATCAATGAATAAATACAATCATCAGAA